>CAUYRT010043537.1:0-53522 GCA_963574885.1 Lepilemur ruficaudatus | reverse complement strand
AAACTATTATGCATATACACTATTGGTCCTGTCTCTTTGGAGAATCCTAATATATCAGGTAATCATCCAACACACCACACACACACACACAGACACACACACACACACACACACACACACACACACACACACAGTGTCACTCGGCGCGCGACCTTGAGAGAGACCCCGAGTGTTATTTATCTAAGTGTACTTTCAGACAAAACCTGTCTTATACATCACTTTTTCTGTCTTTTTTTTTTTTTCCGAAAAATTTTATTGGGGGAAAACTACAAAACATTTACAGTACAATGTTTGCAGTCACAATTTGTAGAGAGCTGATTTCCCAAAATATATTACCACTCAAGTTGACTTATCTTGTTACATTCAAAAACCTACTCTGTCAAAGTAGTCCAGAGTACATACATAGTTAGTGCTCCAACTGTATCTACGTACAACCAACACTCCATTTTAAGTGTATAATTAAATGATTTTCAGTGAATTAAAAAACTGATTCATGTGATTAACTGTACACCTCGGTAAATTCACTGAAAATCTCTACTTATTTTTAAGAGTGTTTGACTTATCCTTATATTTGAAATCCAGAAAAGAATTTCCATTTTTCAACATAATTACTTTTTATAAGATTCTGTATAAACTATGGCCATTCAGGAAGGATGGTTAGAGGTGATATGCATAAACAATATCATCTCTTGATGTGATATTCCGTGGATCAGTAAAATGCTGTCTTAGTAAACATTATCATATTTTGATAATGTCATGAAAATCATATGCAATTAATCATTTTAAATATCAGCACTACTTCTTCTAATATTGTTGATAATCACTTTCACACACCACTTATTAGACTTAGGATTATGGTCTCCAGGAAATATCCTCCCATTCCTTTTAAACACACAAATTCCCATTGTTTTCTATTCTATGGCACAATAGAACCTACAGTGACAAGGAATATTGTTCAACCAGTTTTCTTTATATGAGCTATCAAATTCTAGTGAGTTTGGAGATGGTGAGAACTACATTTCTGAGTATTTAAGTGCTTTGATGACCTTTAAAACTATTAGCACTGGGAAATGTTATTGCTTTCTTGAGGACTTAGTAAGCTTTTCATCAATTTGGTACAGAGCTTACCATTTTGCTCAGTTGCAGTAAAAATCATTCTTTTCCTGTGCTAGGGACACCAAAACTCATGAAGGCTTATAAAGGGTCATTATCAAATTTGTACCAGAGATTAAAACTACCTAATGTTTTGCTCTTTTGGAGCATAACAGCTAATGTTAGATAAAGTTGAAATAAAATAATTGCTATAGGATTAGGTTAAGTGATTATCTCACACATGAGAATTCCTATAACACTTAGAGAAATTGACGTGTATAAAAAAGCTTAATTTAGCCAGAGTGCAGAAATAATAGGTAAATTGAGTCATTTATAAATATTAACCAACAAATTATTATTAGAACTAATAGTAGTATTTTACCTCAAGACATTATATCTCAAGTCTTTATCTCTTTTTCTTTTTAAACCATTGACTTTATACAATGCACAGAAAGAGGCACTCCTATTTGTATTGACATTGAGTTCTACAAGGATAAGACATATTTATTAGGAAGTTAATGAAGTTAAAAAGCTATTATGAATTTATACGTACCAAAACATGGATGAATCTCATAAAGATAACATTGAACAAAAGAAGTCAAGTGCACAAGCGTAATATCATATTATTTCATTACATCAAATTCATATACATGCAAAACTAATCTATGATGTTGGAATAATTAGAACAGCTACCTTGGGGAAAAGGGGTGGTGACCTGAAAGGCATAGTAGAGAGGTTTCCAAGGTGCTGTTAATGTTCTCTTTCTTGATCTGGATGCAGGCTACAAAGGTGTGTTCATTTTGTGAAAATTAATTGAACCCTTCATTTGTGATTTGTGCACATTTTTCAGTTATGATTATACTACATATGCCAATCTTGAATATTTTTGCTAAAAATTTGGCCCAAAAATTAGGAGAAAAATAGAAATACAAATATGGTATTACTGATCATTGGAAAATATGATACTTAAGAGATAATTATAGACTTACAGAACATTGTAATCTTCCCAATATACAAATTTAGAAAACCCATGGAATGTAATATGGAAATAATCAAGGGAATGTTTTTAACTGTAGATTCCTATCCCCTGGTTCAGTCTTCTTAATGTGTTATAACTTCTGTTTACTGATATTTCTTTAAGAATTGGTTGATACCTACAGTCAGCTTTTGGTTTTCTCCATGACAGTGTAAAAAGAAGTGGTTTTTTCTGTCAAAACTACATCTGTCTGTATCTCTGATCTGATCTTTGTGTCTTTAATTTTTTAGAATTCTAATTTTCCTAGGATATCATAATTTTTTCTATACTATGACAAAACAAAAATGTGGATTTTGAAGCCCCACATTAGAAAGTTTTTCTTCTTTGCAATTTGAACAGAAATATTTTCCCTTAAAGCAGATGGTGGTGACACCATCATATCTTTAGAGTAACACTAACATTTTTCCTATTACCTTCATGTCCCAATATTTCCCACAAAATTAATGGCAGATGGGACAGATAATTGTTTAAACAACTGATGCCTGACACTGTGTGGACCGTATTTGCACACCACAGCACTATTTGCTCAATAAATCTCATTTTCAGGATGCTCAAAGTTTCAATTACAATATTTTTTTCTGCATTTACTAAGTACATATCTCAAGATAGAAATAGGAGTAGAGGAGTAGATGTATAACAGAAACAGTATAACATCAGTAACTGGTCCGTGGTTATATGCTTAAAATGGATTCGAGGCAATGAAAAAATTCTTCATCTGTGTTCTCACATGGGGAAATATGAAACTACTATCAAAGCACTGAAAAAGATCTCTTCAGATGGAAATCTTCATTGTACACTCCACATAGTCTCTCTTCCTTAACTTTCTGTAAGAGAGTTTATTTACATTCACAATTGATCAGGTCAATTGTGCTATCTGTAATGAAAAATGGCAGGAGAAAATCCAAAGGACGCCTTTGGTTTGAAAATAAAGCTAGAGGACTACAACTCGCCTCCCCTCAAAAGCACATCTGGAAAACTTATGTTATTTTGGACTCAGCTTCTGTATCTACTCATCTGTGAAGCTCTTTTCAATTATCCAAGAGCATATGGAGTAACTTCTTCTTGAGTTCAATTAGTACTTCAACACTACGTGTATGCAGTCCAGAACTTTTTATGTTTCCACAATTATTTGTTTTCATTTTTATCTGACCCTGTACAGTATGGGTTCAGATAAAATAGTGACCATGGATGGCTGATTTCTGTATAATCAGTGCAAACTAAGTCATTTTTTTAAAAAAGTTGTTGAATGAATTGAGTAAATAAATAGTGACCAATGTTAGTTTTCAGGAAAAAACTATCACAGAGATCAAGATTTAATGGTATCTAATAGATCATTTAACATAAAGAATTCAAAGCAAACAAAAAAAGAAAGATTTAAAAAATCATCTTTGGCTTTGATCCATTTAGACAATAAATATATTTCCATTTTAAACTTTAGGAAGTAGTTTATATTTTCCACATTCTCAAAAAAGAGAAAGTTTATTTTTAAGTCATTTCCATTCGAGAATCATTTAGACATTCAGGAAGACGTTCACAGCAGTCACTATCTAAACCTTACATGCTCACCATTGGGAGACTGATCTCCCAACATATAGTAATTCACTGGAGAGATTACCAGTGCAATGTAACATATATTTTTCAAATCTGGTTTCACATCAGGGAAGTGAAACAGATTAATACAAATATAGTTGACTCAATTTTTTTTAAAGTACACACATAATTGTATAAATTCCTTACTGGTTTTTTTTCAAAGTCCATTTCATTTTGAAAATAACTCTTTCTTTTGGGCTTTAGAATAGAATGAAGGGCAATTAAAGGTTGTAACATTGAATCAAATATAATACAATCATCTACTTCCTGGTAGCATCTTTCCCTGTCTGTCCTTTTCATTTCATTTCCTCCTTGCTATTAGCCAATTGTTTCACAGTTTTCTAGCTATATCATTTAATAAGTACCCTTTTTCATTCCCTTATGATGTAACTATTATATTTCCACAAGAACTTTGTATGTAATATCTGTTATATGGTCCTTACAAGGGATGAGTGTATATCAGATATTAGATACTGGATATTAAACATTATTTAGGGGTTCTTCTAAAACATGGAGGAATAATATAGAAAAGCTTTACACAAAATAAATATTCTAAAATTAAATAAGCAAATATCATTCCAAATATGATATTTAGAATTCATATACTTCAACCAAAATCTAAAATCAGAATATTGGAGGGGCTTTAAGATGGCTGATTAGAGGCCATCCTCTAACCATCCTCCTCCAAGAAGAACCAAAATAGCTAGTAGATAATCACACTTTGAAGAAATCATCTGAGAGAACACTGAGTTTCAACAGAAAAGTGACAGGAAATACCTAAGGCAAGGAAGAAGAGGGAAGCAAGACAGCTTTCTTGGCTAGGGTCGACTGGGACTCTGGAGAGCTTCCCAATGTGGGGAAAGGGTAAGTGAGGGAGCCCCAGTGGTCCACATTCCCACTGCTGACTCCTGAAATCCCAGCCACATGAGAGCCCTTCGACCCGACCCTCGTGGGCCCTGAGACTAACATAGATAACTGCCTAGAGAATGCATAATAGCATTGGTCGAAAAAGCTCACATTGGGTTTCACACACTTCCTGAGTCCTAAGCAGCTACAGCATGATGCCATTTGAGAGCCCAACTCCCACCACATTGCATCCTTCCCTGGGGCCTACATCCCCTTCACCTCCACATCCCTGGGGCCCCATTGATAACTCCTGCACACACAGCTACCAGCTCTTGCCCCCAGCAGTGAATCTGGTGCACTTTTTCACACACCTCCACAACAGACTCCCTAGCCTGCAGCCAGTGCTGGGGCCTAAAACATTTGTACCCCCTTAATATTTTGAAATAAAATAAACAAATAAAATTTTTTTAAAAGGTAGAAAGATTTCAAACAAATAATCTAAATATGCAAAATATGCACTTCAAGGAACTACAAAAGCAAAAATAAACCATACTCAAAATTAGTAGAACAGAGAAATAATAAAGATCATTTTAGAACTAAACGAAATAGAGAGCAACAAAACAATACAAAGGATCAACAAAACAAAAAACTGGTGTTGTTAAAAAGAAAAACAAAATCAATAAACTACTTGTTAGACTAACCAGGAACAAAGAGAGAAGACCTATATAAAATCAGAAGCAAAAAACAAAAAAGACATTACAACTGATATCACAGAAATACAAAAGATCCTCAGAGACTAATATGAACAGCTATATACAAAAAAAAATGGAAAATAGAAAGGAAATGGATAAATTTCTGGACACATACAACCCACCAAGATTGGGTCTGAAAGAAACAGAAACCTTGAACGGACCAATTAGAAGTAATGAGATTGAATCAGTAATGAAAAGTCTCCCAAAGAAGAAAAGTCCAGGACCAGGTAGCTTCACTCCCAAATTCTACCAAACTTACAAAAAACAAAACAAAACAACAAAAACCCAGCCATTCTCCTCAAACTATTCCAAAAAATTGACAAGGAGAGGAAACTCCCTAACTCATTTTATGAGGACAGTGTTACCCTGATACCAAAACCAGAAAAAGACGTGAAAGCAACATAAAAATAAAAGTATATGCCAGTATCCCTGATGAACACAGATGCAAAAATTCTTAACAAAATGCTAGCAAACTGAATCTAACAGCACATCAAAAAAATAATACACCATGATCAAAGTGGTATTTATCCCATGGGTGCAAGGATGGTTCAACCTACACAAATCAGTAAACATGATACCTCACATCAATAGAATGAAGGACAGAAACCTTATGATCATCTCAATAGATGCAAAATAAGCATTTAATAAAATTCAACATCCCTTCATGATAAAAACTCTCAACAAACTAGGCATAAGAAAAACATAACATAATAATGACCATATATGACATACCCACAGTATTCAGTACAATAACATACTCTACAGATTTGTAGCCTAGGAGTAATAGGCTATACCATATATTGTAGGTGTGTAGTTGTAGTAGGCTATTCCATCTAGGTTTGTGTAAGTACATTCTGTGATGTTCACAAACAACAAAATCACCTACTGACACCTTTCTCAGAATGCATTCACTTCATCAAGTAATACATAGCTCTACTTACGAATAAACTTAACCAGAGAGGTGAATGCCTTGTAAAATGAAAACTGCAAAACATTGATAGACAAAACTAAAGACGACGCAAACATATGGAAAGACATCCACATTAATAAACTGAGAAACTTAATGTTATTAAGATGTAAAAAGTACCCAAGGCAATTGAGATTCAATGCAATCCCTATCAAAATCCCAGTAATATTTTTTGTAGAAATAAAAAACCAATCCTAAAATTCATATGAAATCTCAAGGGACCCCAAATAACTAAAATGATCCTGAAAAAGAAAAACAAAGTTGGAGGATTCACACTTTCTAACTTGAAAACTTACTACAAAGTTATAGTAATCAAAACAGTATGGTATAAGCATTGGCATAAAGACAAACATATAGATCAATGGAATAGACTAGAGAGTCCAGAAATAAATCCTCCCATAGATAGTCAAATGATTTTTCACAGGGTGCCAGGTCCATTTAATGGGAATAAGGCAGTCTTTTGAGCAAATGGCACTGGAAATGCTAGCTAATCCACATACAAATGAATGAAGCAGGACCCTTAGCTAACACCATATACAAAAATTAACTAAAAGTGAATCCATGACCTAAATGTAAGATATAAAACTATAATACCCTTAGGAAAAAAAAAACAGAGAGCAAAATTTTCACGACAGCACATTTGACAAGGGTTTCTTGGATATGGCACCAAAGGCAAAGGCAACAAAAGAAAAAGATAGACAAATTGGACTGCATAAAAAATTTTAAAATATGTGCATCTAAAGATATTGCCAACAGGGTTAAAGGCAACCCAAAGAATGGGAGAAAATATTTTCAAATCATATAAGTGATAAAGGACTAATATTCAGAATATATAGAGAACTCTTAAGACTCAGACACAAACAAACAAAAAGAACACATTTCAAAAATGGGCAAAGGACTTGAATAGACATTTTTCCAAAGAAAATATATAAATCCCCAATAAGCACATGAAAAGATGCTCAATATCGCTAATCATTAGGAAAATCCAAATCAAAACTACAAAGAGATACTACTTCATATTTATTAGGATGACTACAATAAAAAATAACAAATATTGATGAGGATGTGAAGAAATTGGAACCCTTGTACACTGTTGGTGAGAATCTAAAATGATAAAACTTCTGTGAAAGCCATGTGGTAATATCTCAAAATATTTAAAATAAAATTACCATATGATCCAGAATTCCACTTCTGGGTATATTCCCCAATGAATTGAAATCAGAGTCTCAAAGAGATATTTGTACACTCGTGTTCATAGTATTAATAGCATTATTCATGCTAGCTAAAATATGAAAGCAACCCAAGTGTCCACTGACAGATAAATGGATAAGCAAAATGTGATATGTACAATGGAATATCATATATCCTGATAAAGGAAGGACATGCTGACATATGCTATGGATGAACCTTGAAGACATTATACTAAATTAAATAAACTAGTCACCAAAAGAAAATACTGTGAGATTCTACTTATTTGAGGTACAGAGAGTAGTCAGAATCAGAGAGACAGAATATAGAATGGTGTTTGTCAGAGGCTGGGGACAAGAGAGAATGGGGATTGATTGTTTCATGGATATGGAGATTCTGTTTTGCAGGAGAAAAAGAGTTCTGGAGATGGAAGGTGATGATTGGAGGTGCACAGTAGGAATACACTTAATATTACTGAGTATCAAGTAGGATTGAGTACTAAGTATATCTTACTGAGTAATACTACTTAAATGCTACTTAAGTACTCAAAAATGATTAGGATGTAAATTTTATGTCATGTATATTTTACCACAATAAAAAATTAGGAAGAAATCGATAATTATATAAGCAAGTGTCAAAGACTTTTCTATGGTTGCCCCTTATTACAGTCAGTTAGTTTTTAGAATTACTTCCAGAATAAGAACACAGTGAAGCTGTGAGGTTACAAAGTCTTAGAGTATTACAAAATAAATAAATGGAACTAAAAACCACTGGCTGAAAAGAAAAGGTGGTTCAATTAAAGGAGATAATTGAGGAAAAAAGAAAAGTCCATTAGTCAATGGAGGCCTATGCATACCTTTCACCTTCTTCCCCTGAGCTAGAAATAAGAGAAAGAGGGTCCTAAAACTCACTGCAGGACAGGGCCATGGATTTCTTTCCCCTTCCACAATTTAGAAACCTTGATTTTCTTCATAGAAACACACAAAGGTACTGACACGATACTTCAGCTGCATATTAGGTTAAGTAACATTTTGCAGTCTGACATAGGCATTCATCACCAGGCATAACGATAGTTCTAAGGGAAGTATCTTACAATCATTAAATCATCAATTTATGCATAAAATTTTAGAAGATTACGTGTCTAGTGGAGACTGCCCTATGCTCTCTATGTAGAGGTAACACTCTGTGAGAATGTGATGTTACTGCCCTCTAATGGATGGAATGTAATAGAATCAGCTCAGATTACAATGTGTAAGAAATTATCCAAGGTGATGAGAATAAAAGCTATAGTTTGTTACATTTACATAAGGATATTCAATTTACAAAAAATCTGCTTTATACCCCTACAAGGTAAGTAGAAGAGGTATTATTAATTCTATTTTTAATAGACTATTCTGAAATTTAAGGGCAGGAATGTCCATGTTCACAAAGTAAATAAATACAGAAGTTCAAGATATCTATAGAGTATTTTTATGGGTTCCTTGCAATATTATCTTGATGTCATTGCACAGGGGTTCTACTACTTAGAAGTTAAGTTTAGAAAATCTACATTAATAATGAAACATGCATATATATTTGTACTTTAAATTGTATGTTAAGATGTGCATTAAATGTACATTAAAACATAAATTTATACTTCAAATGATATATTAAAATGGAGCAATAAAATAAACTGAATTGCATTTGTGTTGTATGACAGCATGGTAAATTAATGTTTTTTTCTAATTATTTGTTTCCACCTACTTTATATCTCAAAACATTAAGGGGTTAGTTTGAGTGATGTGCAAGGAATCACAGCATTTTAATCCTGAATGAAAGCTTCACATTAAATCCTCAGTTAATATACTCATCCCCTCCGCCCCCCCTCCTGCCCGACACCTGATGAATGTTACTACTATATGTTAAGTGTTGGTCAATTAAGTCAGTTAATACCAATTTGAAGTTGAGTACATATGGTGCTTGTTTTTACATTCTTGTAATGTTTCACTTAGTAGAATGGGCGTATATTCACACCTAATGGGTGCGGTGCGCACCATCTGGGAGATGGACACACTTGAAGCTCTGATTCGGGTGGGGAAAAGGCAATATATGTAACCTAAACATTTGTATCCCCATAATATGCTGAAATAAAAAAGTAAAAATATAAAAATAAAAATAAATAAATGCTGAGTTAATAGATGAGGAAATTCAGGCAAAAAGTGAACTTCAAAAGTTTTCTTACCTTGTAAGAAAAACAGGGCTACATTGGAATTTTTCCTTTTATTCCAATGTTTCTCAAACTGTGTTCTCAAATATAATCTCAAGATGTAGACATAGAGATATAGATATGATTCACTTTGAACTTTTTATTTGATGAAGCCTTACAAAAAATTAGTTTTATCATAAGCTGTATCATCGAATAATCACTGTTATAACCAAGTACCACCATATGACTCAGTGCTTATATTTATGTATGTACTTCCAATCACTTGTGTCACACAACGTCAAAATGATGTCATTTTACTTTTTATGAACCAAAATTTCATAGTTATTTCATTAAAGAAAGCTACTAGCAGAATGAACACATGATTTCAAGACCTACTATATAGCTACAGTAATCAAGATAGTGCAATATTGATGAAAGTACAGACAAATAGGTCAATGGAACAGAATAGATAGCCCAGATAGACCCGTATAAATACAGGCAACTGATCTTTGACAAAGGAGCAATGTCAATAGAATGGAGCAAAGATAGTTTTTTGAACAAATCGTGCTGAAAAACTGGACATCCATCTATCAAAAAAAAAAAAAAAAAGAATCTAAACACAGACCCTACACCCTTCACAAAAATTAACTCAAAATGGACCATAGACCTAAATGTAAAACACAAAACTATAAAACTCCTACAGGATAACATATGGAAAAATCTAGTTGACCTTGTGTATGGCAATGATTTTTTAGATACAATATCAAAGGCACATCCATGAAACATATAATTGATAATCTGGACTTCATTAAACTTAAAACCTTTTTCTCTGTCAAGAGAATGAAAAGACAAGCCACAAACTGAGAGAAAACTAGCACATTTGATAAGAGACTCTTACCCAAAATATACCCAAAAACCCCTCTTAAAACTCAAAAATAAGAAAACAAAAATCCTAATTAAAAAAACGGCTAAACACCCTAAAAGACATCACACTAAAGATGTACAGATAGCAAATAAGCACATGAAATGATGTTCTACGTCATGAGTCATCAGGGAATTGCAGATTAAAACAATGAGCTAGCATTACACATCCACTAGAATGGCCAAAATCCAAAACAATACCAAATTTGGTGATAACACCAAACGCTGGTGAGGATGTGGAGTAATGAAAACTCATTCATTACTCCTGGGAATGTAAAATGGTAGTCTCTTTGGAAGACTGTTAGCTGATTTCTTACAAAATTAAACAAACTCTTATCATATAATCCAACAATTGAACTCCTTGAGTTTTACTCCAAAGAGTCACAAACTATGTATAAACAAAACCTGCATGAGAATCTTCCGGCAGCTTTACTTATGATTGTTAAAACTGGGAAGCAACTAACATGTCTTTCAGTGGGTGAATGGATAAATAAACTATGGTACATCTAGAATGTACCATACATTCTATGGTACAATCTACAATGAAATTTTACTCAGTGATGAAAAGAAATGATCTGTAAAGCTATCAAAAGACATGGACTAACTTAAACACATGTCAATAAGTGAAAGAAGCCAATCTGAAAAGGCTACATATTGTATGATTCAAACTATATGACATTTTAGAAAAGGCAAAACTATGAACATAGTAGAAAGATACGGGTTTGCCATGGGTTAGTGGGGAGGTACTTATGAGTAGCAGAAGTACAGAGAATTTTAGGACATTACTCTGTGTGGTAATATAATGGTGGATAAATGTCATTGTACATTTGTCCAAACCCATTGACTGTATAACACCAAGAGTGAACTCTAATCCAAACTATGGACTCTGGGTGATGATGTATCAACGTAGATTCCCCAGTTGTGACTAAAGTACCACTCTGGTGAGGATGTTGATATGAGGAGAGTTATGCATGAGTGGCAGTAGGTGATGCATGGGGAATCTCTGTACCTCTACTCAATTTTGCTGTGAACTTAAAACTGCTCCAAAAAGTAAAGTCTGTTAAAAAAAAAAAAAAACCCACAAATATTGGAAAAGTTTAAGTTGAGCGTGAAATAGAAGCCGAAAAAACGACCAGATTAGAATAGCTTTGCAAAGGAATTTAAAATTGCCCTTTAAAAATATCATACTGCCTATCACAATAGACTGAGAAAATGAAAAACTGAAACTATGAATGCTTTACCTATCATGTATTTCATTGTGGGTCCCTCATTGGATTTATAGCATTCTCATTAACAGTATCAATATGTGATGATAACTATGTGTTTCAGCATAGATGGAAATAAAATTAATTTAAAACAAACATAGTCTATACCCTCTAGGATCCTCACATGTAAACAAAACACTCACAGATGGAAGGGCATACAAACACATGACAATTTCAATCACAGAACAAATACATGTCAACAACAAGAAACACCCAACAGAACCTGAAAGTTAAGGCTTACTTATAATTTAATAGTGTCCACATGGAATATGTAATTGCATAATATAGAAGAATCATTGCTTGCCCTTATTTCACTCATTTGGTTACAAAGTGCCACATTGAGGCAATTTTTCTATTTTAAATCTGTCTTAAATATCATTCTTGCTGTTCTTTATCATTTTTCTGCCTCACTATTGCTACCTTCTTTACTCTCACACACATACACTTTGTCATCTGGGCTGTCCCACACCCACTAGTGTTAAGAATACAAAGAACTCCAGCTCACAGAGATTTCAAATAAACAACAACAACAAAAAAACCTTCTTTCAAGTTCTTTCTTATGCTTGTTCTCTGAAAAAAATTGAATGAAATAGATATTTTATTTGTCAAGATGTGGAAACCCAATCACTCAGTCACTAAAAGCTATGCCTTTAAAATCTTGATCAAGTCACAATAAAGATTTGGGAAAATAATTTATAGTTTCTAAATCTCAGCAAAATTATATTTAGCCAATTTTTACTTTCTTAAAATCTAGAAAAAAATATTTTTATGTGTCTAAACACATAATATGAAGTTTGTTCTTTTGTATGTAGTGTTTATACTTTAAAATAGAGTAGTTCAACTTTTGAAGAATCTTTTTGATCACACATTAGTAGTCATAAACCCTTCCTGCAGCTAGTTCCTAAATACATTTTGCTACTGATTATTTTCATATGCATATTTTTTTTAAAAAGACAGTAGGAGAAAAAATAGCCCAAATTTAAATTTCAACTGTAAGCTACTGGTTGGTAATCCAACATACAGAATGCAAATTTATTTACTTTAGTCTCAGGGACTGATGCTTATTAATATCTAACTAGGAATCATTTGAATATGTAGCACCAACTCCAGGCAAACTAACAAACTACACAGAGGTAATTTATAGATTTCCTCTTTGTTATCTTCCGTCATGCATTATTTTATGTCTTAGAAACTAAGACAGCGTCAATCTAAAATACAGAAGTTCCCCCCTTATCTGAGAAAGATAACATTCCTAGACCCCCAATGGATGCTTGAAACCACGGATATTATCAAACCCTATATGTACATTTTTTCTGTGCATACATGCATATGATAAAGTTTAATTTATAAAAATTAGGCACAGTAAGAAATTAACAACTATTACTATCAATAAAATAGAACTATTATAACAGCATACTATAATAAAAGCTACATGAGTATGATATCTTTCTCTCTCTCCAAATAGTTTATTATACTGTACTCTCTTATTTTCAGATGACAGTTGACTGAGAGTAGCTGAAACGAGGGAAAGTGAAACCACAAATAAGGGGAAACTACTTACATCATTTTTTATGTCACTAAAAAAAAAACCCCAAAAAACCACATATAGCCAATTAAACTATGATGCCCTGTAAATTAGGAGATGTAGCCTGATTTTACAGATCCTAAAATGTAAAAAAAAAAAAAAAAAAATGAGTATCTTAGAACCTAAGAAATATTCTATTTGATAAGCCCTTTATGGCCCTGACTTTAGGTCGTAGCAACAGCAGAATTTCAGCAAACTTCTATCTTTGCTGCAATGGCTCATTACTGATCAATGCACTTTTTTGTACCAGAAGTGCCTATTCTCATGTAAAAATTCCCATATATAGTATGGCTATTTATTTTTATGAAGTATAAATATCCATTGTAAAGGCTGTTGCTGATATTATAGTAAATTTGGAAAGTCTGTCTTTATAAAGCTAAAAAAATCCATTTAAACAAAGCTAATATTCTTTGCTAGATACATCAAGGTTTTTTTTTTTTAGGGTCAAATTTCCAGATAATTAGACATGACTTCGTTACTCAAGAGATATTTGAAAGCAATCTACTTTAAAAGTTAAGTACAAAAAAAGAGAACGCAATATGTTAGATTTATATAAACAAATATATATGTACGTACATATACATTGGTAGTTAAAATTTGAAACGTTAGTGAATATAATAAGTGTTTCCATCTTTCTGTGTTAAGGTAATTTCCCACAGCTAATAGTTATGAAATGGTCATATAACTCAAAATTATTGTAAATAAAGTATGTGCATCAGAGGTAAACTGCTTTCATCATATTTAATATTCAAGTTCTAAATTTTTCCAAAAGATCATAGGTCATAATTTAAACAGATGGTGTTGTGATCATTGGAAAAGCATTCAGCCATGTTGCCATTTAATGAGTTTGACAGCCTTGAAATTAGAGAAGCTATCAATGACTGTCAGGTTTGGCAGCAGAGGGCAATCATGGTCGATATAATTTAAGGATTTCTTCACTATTCTTTTTCTAGAGGCTATGCAGATTATAGTTTTAAAAGTCAGTCAATACTTTTGTAGGAAAAGTTCCTTAGTCTATACAAAGATTTATGTAACTGATTATTATTTTAGTGTGGTAAATTGATTTCTCACTAACAAACATGCTATAATAACCAGTATTTCAGCTTTTCAATATTTTTAGCTATCATCTTTAGTTCGTTTGGTTTTGCCAAGCAAAGAGTAATGGACATATCTATACAAAATGATAGATCAGCTATTTGTCAATCTTTTGGAAAGTATACAGAAAAGAGATGTGATTGAGTTATTTTATAGCTCAGCTTATTCATATTTAGTGTAAGAATCAGTTTTTGTCCTAATTACCTGTCATTTCACACCAAATATATATTTTACTGGAGTAAGAATGTTAAGTAGACTACTTAAGGTACATTCCATTTTCTTTATTTTCCCTCTACTTTAGCTAACATATTTGCAATGGAATTAAATGAATGTGTTTCACTATACCACATCAGAACCAAATGAGGCCATGGGGAGGCTGTTATATGTATCTGAGTTCACCTAACTTTAGTGTCTTTGTAATAAACCAGTAACTGAATACCCCTCAGCACCTTGTGAAATTAACAAACTGCCATTTACATGCAGGTCTAGGATAACGTATCAGTGGTATATTTGTATAATTACTGGTTTCCAGTTCCCTCGTGAACAAAGCAAAAGTAATGAACTATTTTAAATAATGTAACAGTAATGTTATAATATCCCAGTGCTTCACAGAGAGCCACTTTCTCCAAGTAGGAAATCTAGTCTTAGCACGTATGAAAGACATGAGGAATCACAGATGTTTGTCACACTTTGTAGACGTGTTGGATGACATTTCATAATGCTGAGAAACGTTCCAAACTATTTTAAGAAGAAAGTAAAAAACATGAATGCAGGCATGGCATTAAGATAGTGCAGCTATGACTGTTTCAACATCTTGCTGGAACCTCCAGTACATCCAAAGAGGAAGGAATGAAAAAGTATTACCGCAGATTAGCTGTTTTGTGGTCTTCTGCTTAATTGATCAATTCAATAAGTAGCTGAGTAAAGCCACATAATTACTGCTCATAGTTATATTGACATTCACTTTCATTTATTTTAAATACTGATTCCTGCAGGCATGTTATTTGGATTCTTAAACAAGTTGTTTGACATGTCATTGTGACCTGAAATCTTGACTGATAATTTAGCTATGTTATTAAAGTATCACATCAAGTATTTTGCATTTTGTTAGTTACTTTAATTGAGTTGTTTAATAATATGTTTGTCTTAAGATTTATTCTTCCTCATAGAAATCCAGATGATGAAAAGTAGGGATAAAATAAACTGAGATCATGAAGAGAACTTAAAAAAATTAACAGAAAATGAATTTTACAATCATTATTTATAGATTACTTAAAAGCATGAATAGAGGGAAGTAAGCATAGTCTAAGAAATGATCATGGCAGGAACTAAAACAAACAAGATTGAAATATATCCAGTGAAAGACAATAAATGGACAATTATTAATCTGAGAGAATCCTGCCCAACAATGCACACTCTTGAGAACTTTAGTTAAATTAATTTTAAAAATGTAAGTCATTTTCTTTTGTTATACATCAACCTATTACCCAAAACTGTAAAGATGGCTATAAAGCCTCAGTCTTTCTTAAGAAGCATGAAGACAAGTTTGGCAGCCTTTTCTATACTCCTAAACTGTATTCTTCTGCAAGTCATTATTTACATTGTTTTTTCTCCTTTCTCCTCTTCAAAATGTAAAATGCTTTACTTTCTTCTGAAACTTCTCTAAGTTTATCATATATTATTTAAAAGGCTAAAACCGCTGGGAGGTTTCTGATAACTATCTCACCTGTTCTGAATTTAGCTACAATTTGGGGGCTATTCTAATAAGATATATTTCAATTTATGCAAACCAATCTCTTGTTCATTTTTCTAAACAATAAAGCTATGTTCCTAGTTCACATTCAGCTAATTAGAAAGTAGCTGCCATTTTGTCTGTTAGATAGTGTATTTTAATGTCCTGATGGAATTAGTTGAGGAGAGATGACAATGGCAAAAGAAGTTTGAAAAAAAAGAGCATCAAAAAAAATTAACACAGGAAAAAAAAAATCATTACTGCCATAAGAGTCTCAGGGTTTATTTATATGTAAACACTGAATCAGGAAATTGCCACATGGGTGAACTGCTATTAGTAGAAATCATTGCCAAAGGGAACAGAGATTTATTTTATTATTCCAATTTTAAGTGATCATCATTTTATGATGTGTTCCCAGTGGATCCATAAATAAGTTTATCTGTATTGCATTTACCACACACAATGAGCGTTGCCATGGAATTCGTTTTGGTCCTATGTCACTAATTCTAAAATGCAGGATATTCAAGGGCTTCTGGCTTCTGCTGATCTTTCCCACCCCAACCCCTCCCAATTAATTATTTAATTTTAGGAGCCTCTGCTTTATCTAACAAATTAATTATATGACCTTTTGATTCAAATTAGAATGAATATATCTAGAAATCTCATGGTAAACCTTTGAATCTTGAAAGCATTAACAACAATAATATCAAAACAAGTAGTGTAATTTTAACTTTTTTCTCATAATTTCTGAAAAAACTGCTTTTAGACATATATTGCAATAGCTTTACTGACTCATGATAATTAAAATTTATTGTAAAATTCCACTTAATATTTCTAGGATGCAATTTATCCACCCATAGAGGCTGGAGAGTAGTCCAAATATAGGATTTAATTCCAGACATCTCCCACTTGATGACAATGATGCATTCCTAAAAACCAGACTTTATTTATTTATTTTGCAGCATATTATGGGGGTACAAATGTTAAGGTTACATACATTGCCCTTGCCCCCCTCCCCCCTCGAGTCAGAGCCTCACTTTTGATGCAACAATGTTAACCAGGAGCCTACTTCTTACAATTTAAAATGACATATGTCAATCCAAAGCCCTCAAACAAAAATAATTTATAAATAACAAACTCAGGATGCAAGGAAAGAGGTTAAAACACATTTTGTTCTGTATAGTCTGGGCTTAAAAACCAAGAGGCATTCTAGTGGGCAAACTGTGACCAGGAGATTTTCTTTAAGATGTGCCTGTTATGCCTATTAGGCTGTAAAATATCAAAGGCTAATAACTTCATTTGTTAGTTTAATTGTAGTGTAGATATTTTTTAAAAGTTACTACTTAAAACTGATTACTTTTACCTTTAAACTAGCCACTTTTGCCTTTCAAGAGCCATGGCATAATTCATGTTGGTGACATTCTAAATCTTCATATCTTCCAATTACCGTGATTTTGAAGGGAGAGCAAAAAGGGAGAATTAAATTTTCATTTTTATAGTCATTTGATTTTAATAGAAATCAAAAATTTAATTATTTTAACCTATATAAGATTCAGACTCTGGAATAGATAAAGCATTATTTGGTTTACATCAATGGATCTTTGTTGTGAAAATCAAGCCAAGATACCAATAGGAAATGATAACCTAAAATAACCTGTATACACAAGTTCAACATGACCATAAAATAACAATCTCCCTAACTACTCCCTAAAAAGCAGCGAAATCCAAAGTGTGTTTATTTATTTACTCTTATCTCTTGTTTATAACTTGATTGACCTAGAGTGAAATTAAGGCAATGTTGTTTATTGCAATGAGCAGCCGAAAATGGCCTTGTCTTTAACTTCTGTATTATAATATGGGGGAAAAAATGCCCATTGTTCAGTTATTTTCTCTTAGTCAATTTACAGATATATATTTAAAACTATTTGAAACATATAAGGCCCTATTAGAAATAAAATGCTTTTACATTGTTGATAGTAGTATAATCCACAGAGTGGTTATTATAACCACTGTACACTCTTAAATCACATAATTTTAAATCCGTTGTCAATATCATTGGGAAAAAGTGTTAAAAGATATTTTTTAAGAAAAAAGGTAAAATCATGACTCACATGCATATATAAAAACAAACACCTGTTAAAGAATTTAGCTTACTTAGATGATATGAGGGACCAAGGCAGATATTACAACTGGTTCCAAGAAAAAGTCAAAATAGCACAAATTTATAGGGAGTCAGAGAATGTTGAGATGACTTGAAAATGGGGACAAACTGTTTTTCCACACTGGAAGAAATTAATTGAAATAATTAACTGACGGGAGAATTTATATATCATCAGTTATTTACAATTTACAAAGAGTTGCAAAATAACAGGACTACAATATGACAAATTTGCAAGGGCATGCTATAAAAGATACATAGTTTTCTGTGGAACAAGTTTCTGTAATATTTCCCCTTTTGATTAAAAATAATCTCAAGGGAAGATTATTCTTGATCACATAATATGAACCAATCTCATTAGATTTGGTCTGATTATTTACATAGGTGCAGCAAGAGTGTTAATATGCCATACGGGCCTTCTTAAGTTTGCTTTGCTAAAAGTTTTTATAACGAATCTCAAATTGGACCTTTAAAAGCCTCTTGAGGCTTAGAAGCCAAGTTAATAACTCACCACCAGATTTCGTCTGCAGTACCTATTTATTTGGGTGAATTTCTCTCTTCTCAATGTCCCGAAAATATCCTAAGTTTCCTGGGACTGCCAGGAAGTGACCTTTATTACTCACTTGTGAGGCTGGGAAACCTGTAAGGTAGGTGCCTCTCCAGTTTTCCCAAGAGGGCTCTGTAAACATTGCTTTCATGAAGTCAATCTATGTTCTGCAAAAGTCTGGTCATACCTGATTAAATGACCATCTCTCTCACATATGACATCCCAAGCAAGGCCTTGGTTCATAACCAACATTTTCAATTATGTCTTAGTATAAGGAAGGACAGATTCTTATGGAACCTATGCAAATAGCTATATTGCTACAAAAATAAGAATGTTCAATACGAGTTTCCAAATTCTGAAAGGCTCGGGTAGAAAGAATAAGATCCCTTACAAATGTTTCCTTTCAGTTTACAAAAGTAGAGTCCATTAAATTACTATGAGTTATACATAGCTGAAGAATAAAGAAAAGGACATTTCTTGTATTCATATATCCAGGAAATAGAACATTAAACAAATCAACAATATTCTAAATAAAACTATCATCACTCATTAGTTCATTCTGTTCTAAGTAATTTTTGTTCCACTGTATCTCCTGTTTAAAGTCTCATAAACCCATCTCTAAAATGACTAAAATTCTTCCATGGGACTCTCAAATAGTCCTTTGTTAAAGAAAAAGCCTCTGATCTACCACTGATTTCAGAGCTTTCAGGGAAGCATCAGAGCAAAACAACAAAAAAAAAACTGTCCATGGTGGACAAAAGGCCTGATATGGCTGTGGTTAACTTATTGGTGATAATTTTCAAGAGTAAAAGATCTAGGGAGAATTCATAACAGGAATAATGCAACTGACAAGGAAATTTGGTTATTTCCATGGTCTGCAAAATAAGGTAACAAAGTCAATCCAAAAAAATAAGTTTGGTCATAATCTTTACAGAGAAAAAAAATCTTAATATGAAAATAATAATCCTGACATATTATGTCATGATTACACCAAGCATATAGTAAGAATATACTAAGAATAAAACAAAAATATAAAGTAGAGATTCAGTAAGTCTGTAGTAGGATCTTAAACATCTGTATACTAATAAAGTTCCGTAGGAAATTATTGTGAATTCCCAGTTCAAAACTACCAACCTAGATGATGCTATATCCAAGTTAAAGAATTAATAATGCAGCCATGTTAACATTTTAAAACACAACGGAAATTATGACAGATAAAGTGCCCCTTGCCCTCTAACATCAGGCAAAGCAGCACCAAGACTAATAAACAGGAACATATCATGGACAGTGAGGACACTGACAAATCTCTAGGAACTTCCCACATTGCATACGATTTCTGAAATATTTACACAACATTTATTCAAACCAATTTGAGCAGCTCTTCTTATTTGACAACTTTTCTTACATAACTCATCAATTGTAACACATCAAATAAAACCTCATTATTTCTGGCACCTCTTTTTTTACAGGATGAAAAACAAAACTTGGTGGTTTTCCAGAGACCCTTTGAGAAATCTCAAAGGTAGTTTTAAGTATAAAATATCCTAAAAATTATTTTATTTTATACTTAGAATTTGCTGTTAGAAAAAAGTGCAAATCAAAAGTTATGAAGATATTTTAATATTTATGACAAAAAATGGATCAGAGTGCCTGAGAAATAATATCGTCATTAATTTCAGACATTTAAAAATTAAACATAAATGGTAACATGATTGTGAAGAATCTTAATTTC
Organism: Lepilemur ruficaudatus; assembly: GCA_963574885.1. Taxonomy (NCBI): domain Eukaryota; kingdom Metazoa; phylum Chordata; class Mammalia; order Primates; family Lepilemuridae; genus Lepilemur; species Lepilemur ruficaudatus. The sequence goes on along the minus strand of CAUYRT010043537.1, from coordinate 32,831 downwards.
TTTCTAAGTGGGAAATCTTTGTTTTCTTTAACAAGAACATCCAAAAATAGATAAAAACACAGGTTATTATGGTAAGCCACAAAATCTTTATTATCTAGGCATATTAGATGGAAAAAATAAGAACAATATATATCATAGGTTTTGGAAATAAAAATGAAACAAGGAAACAAATCCACAAAAATTGAGCCCATTTTGCTGAGAGTTTAAAATATTACGTAGCTTTTCAAATTCAGGTATTATAAATCTAGACAAATGAAATTCAATTCCAAATTTTGTCTTCCATTATGCTCTTTTGTATTCTGGAACAAACTTTGATACATTAGGATCAATCTCAGGGGCTCCACAAAGTCAGAATAAGTTTTATAACATTACTACTTTGTAGTAGTAGTAAAGAGAAAACTACTCTTTACCTTGAAAAATAGAGGTATGTACATAGATATATTTCTCTGAAAATATTGCTCATAAGTAGTCTCATTCCAATATATCAGTTATAACTTTTAGGTTGGGCAGGGAGGCTCATGCCTATAATCCTAGCACTTTGGGAGGTCAAGGCAGGAGGATTGCTTCAGACCAGGAGTTTAAGACCAGCCTGAGCAAGATCCTGTCTCAAAAATAGAAAAAAGTATAACTTATAACCAAAATAACCTCTATTTCAGAGAAAATTGGTGGGGTGGACCTCTATATCTATATCCTTGCTGTCCAGCATAGCTCATGAACACAGCCGCCCTGAACACTAAACTTCTCAAAGTGGCAAAAATGAATACATTCATTAACAGACACAAAGATATAGTTTCTCTGTAGCAAATAAAAATAAGACATAAAGCATGTAAACTTAAAATTATGCTTATTAATCAATGTTTCAGTGTTTTATCTTAGAAATGATCTAGTTGTCTAATGAATACAGATTTTTAGTTAATGTCCAAAGTTTTACATTATCTAAAGATCTTAGAAATTATCTTCAAGTTTACCTCCTACAAAACATAATTACTATTGAAATAAAATTGTCAGAATAATAAATCAACTTGGTTAAACACAATTTATATTTTTCATAGGCTTAAACATTAAGTAAATGTAATATTAGCTTATTTGATCAGTAAACCTATATAAGTTTAGGAAGAATATAGACAAGTAGAATAAAAATCTATCCTTATATTTAACATTGATAAATATGAATAGACACAGCTATCCTTATTAAAACAAAATTATTAAACTAGTCTAATTTGCCACGATTTACCTATATCATATGCATTTGAATTCTTAAAACATTTTCAAGTTAGTTTCAATAAGAGTACCTTTTAAATATAACATAATGGAAGTTCAATTTTCTTATTTTCTGGGATCTTCAGGATTATTCCATTTATATAAGCATTTATTTCTGTAAGCCAATCAGAATAAAGATCTTTTAATTAAAGATATCTTATAATAAAATTTATAAACACCACTAGACGTAGGAAAACATTACAACCCCACGCAATGAGACATAAAAAGCCTTTCTGAATTCCAGACATATAGCCAGAGACACAGATACAGACAGATAGAATTTATTACTTTAATTTTCAGTTTTAGCCATGAGACAAGAATAAACACAGAATTACAACATTTAATGGTTAATATCAAAGAACTGTTTTCTTCCCAATGGGTTCATATTCTTGATTTAAGCTCCAAATAGACAAACAGAAATGACTACCAAACCAGTTCTTTTTCATCTCTCACCCAATGGACACATGATCTCTGTAATCTATTAGTCTGTTTATAGAGATCAAGAAATGATCACACTTTAAAACTAAATTCCCAATTAAAAAAAAATTAATAACAATCCAGGCCCTCTGTTTTCTCTCTTCCAAGAGAGACAAGGTTGCAATAAAATTAATCTATTTATAGAGACCATCAAATGGTCAAACCATAAAATGAAATTTCCAATGGGGAATAACTTAGTCAAAAAAAAAACAAGAACAAAATTAGTATAAAGTAAAAGTAAAGTTAAATAAACTTGAGAGTTGTCCAATTTGGACCACTGCTTTGGATTCACCTCTGGGAGATTAAACTGTCCAGGAGGTACACTTGTTTAGCAAGGAAGTTTACCTGATGCTGGTAGGTGAACCCCTTGGGCATCTCAGTAGAATATCTCTCGAACTGTTAAAAGATATTTTCCATAAAAAGGCAAGTTTCCAAGATCTATTACACAGAAGGGTGACTATAGTCAATAATAATGCATTGTATATTTCAAAAATACCTAAAAGAATAAATTTCAAATGTCTCACCAAAAAAATAAGTAGGGTGTTGGACATGTTAATGAGTTTGACTTAATCATTTCACACTTTATACATGTATCAAATCATCACATTGTAACCCATAAATGTATATAGTTATGAGCTGTCATTTAAGACAATATTAATGAAAATGGTAAAATCATGTCTTGCATACAGATATGAAAGTGGATATGCGTTAAAAAATTTACTTTGCTCACGATACAAGTGAACAGGCAGATATGACAACCAGTTCAAAGGATAAACCAAACAGTACAAATTTAAACGGAGTAAAGGGATGTTGAGATGAGTTTCAAATGTGGAAAAAATATCATTTTTATCATATGGTGGTGAAGTCAATTAAAATCACTACCAAACAGGACAGAAAATACCTAAAACTTAAAAATGAGTTACAAAATATTTCAAAGACAATGACCCAGGATAGAATCTGACAAATCTGAAAAGGTATGGCATAGATGATACATAGTTTACCATTGAAACAAATGTTTTTCTACAAAAGCAATCCTATTTTTTATACTTATAAGAGCATCACCAAAATATTGATCTGCAGAAGCATGTAGGGTAACAGTGTAAAGTACAGGACTGCTTTGTTGTTTCCACATTGCTTGAGACTCACAAAGTGCTGAGAAGCTACCATAGGAAAGAGCTACATACAGTTATATACACCACCTTCAATCCTGTATGTTATAGGGCTAGGCATTAGTCCGTAAGAGACAAAGGACAAAAATCTGCCTTTTTCCATACTTTGCAAACAGTAGAGGGGTCAGAAAAGATCCTTGTACATGAAATATTTTCCAGACTCTTCCTTCCTCCACAATAATGCAAACCTAGCACAATCTGAAGCTGGGAAGCTCTGTTTTAGTGCCTGGTGGGTGTAGGTCTTCCTTTCATTGCGTGTCTGTCTCTCTTGCTGAATGTGCCAAGGACCAGAAATCATCTCCTGACCTCCACAATTCAAACTGGCTGACTTTGTCCTTGTAATAAGTGTACTTCCCATCAAAATTGGTCTATTCTAGCCCATAACTTAAAGGTCCCTCTCTTCTACTGGTCTAAGTCTCCGTTGTTAAGGGGACCATATCATGTAATCAATCCCTGCAATGTAACGTACTTCCTGTTAATGTGTCTGCACTTTTCTCTGATTTGTGGAGAAAAACAGAATGGGTACGTATTCCAGAGAGCATGGTTGGCAGGACAGGCAGCCATTTGGGGGCAATCATCCTAAAATCACATCCTAAAATGTAGTTGTTGACCAAATGCCTAGGAAAACAGCATCATAATGAGTAAGTTACTTTGTGGAAGTAGATCTCACTCCATTAGCAGAGTTTGGATCCTTAATGACTGAGAAGGTTGTGCTATTTAGTCTTGGGGTTATCAATGCTGTTATTGACTCTTACATGTTCTTATCTACCAATTTAAGCTCCTATTTTCCAATTTTAGCTCCTAACTTCCAATTATTGGCAGGGGTAATGGAGAACATATCTTTTATTATTGATGCAGATTAAAAAAAAAAAAAGAAAAAGATGAAGAGCTCTGCCTTAGCTCTGCCTGTCTCCTGTTTTCATAATGACTTGTGGAAGCAGCCTGTTACCCAGGTCACAGGCAGCTCCTCCCCAATCTGACCACAGGTTTTGTAATATGGGCAGAATCACCAGATGTACATTCCCTGCAATTTTGGGATAAAGTGCCATCTGCCCATGCACAGGCTTCTGTTTTTCGTAAAGAAAGCAGTGACTTTGCTGTCTATTTCCTCTGTTTTTTTCATTCATTGCCTGACTAAGACAAGCTTATACAGGCTAATTCTAGGACACAGAGTGAAGCTGGTTAACAAAGGAAAGCATTTGAAAACAATAGATGTAGACATTACATTTTCATCCGGGGGAGATTTTTTTTATCTTTATTATATTTGTTAAAATAGCTCACAAAATCAGTGACATTTTAAAAATTAAACTTTTAAAATTTCTTATAAAATTAACCTACTTAATGCCTGTCCTATTTAATGCCTGTCCATTGTTACAGGCAAAAGTAAATGAAAGGAAAGTAAAAAGACTAACAGGGATTTCTACACTCAAAAATAAAATATTGGTGTATTTCCTTTCAGGATAGATTACGATACACAAGTAGATAATCAGGTAGATAAACATTTATAAAATTAGTTCACACTGTCTATTTTGTATCTTTTTTAAATGTAATAATACATTTCGTGCAGGCAGTCTTCTGAGTGTCTTATACAATAGCTTACATGATGCAACCAGGAAGTAGGTACTATTAGTATCCCCATTTTACATAAGATGATTAAGGCAAAAGTTACAATGCCAGTTAGTGGTGGAGCTGTGATTTGGCCACATTTTTATGTACTTTGCTAGGCCACATCTGTGTTCTCATATGCATCTGCAAGATCATTTTAATGAATGCAGTGTTACCTGGTATAAATATTTGAACCATTCCCCGGTTATAAGACATGTTAAACAATAATTTTCAAAATAAGGTAAAATCATGATTCATACAGATTTAAATATAAATTTGTGATAAAGAATTTGTTTAGCCCATTAAAGAGGAAACTGGTGAGGTGTTAAAATCACTTCAAAAGAGATCAAAACTAGAGAGAGAGAGAGAGAGAGCAGTAACAATAAAATAAATGTGCAAGTGGGGACAAAAGTAATCTTTTTCATGATGTTGGAGGGGAGTCAATTGAACCTCCAGAGAACAAAATTTACATATCTATAGACACGAATTATTTTGCACCACTATGAATTATCTACAGTTTACAGAGTAGAAAATACATCTCCTGGAATAAGGTAATGCTGGAGAATGTGCTACTGAAAAATATATAGTTTCCTATTGAGGCAGAGATTTTCTTCCTACAGATCTTTAAATTGTTTGCAGTTTTTCATTGTTATAATGCTTCAGTAAATAGATTATATTTACATGTTGTGCACATATTCATTAATTCCTTAGGAAAAAATTCCTACATGTAAAAATTCCTTTTCTCAAGCTATGGAAGTTTATCGTCAAATGGCCCCCAACAAAGTACACAATCGAATCCCCAAAATGAGGCCAAGAGTGCCTATTTTTTTACACACATAAAGATAGTGGAATTATGGCCTCTGACTTTAATGTCCAAATTCTTATTTCATTTAAACAGTGATAAAAGAAGCATTTTATGCATCATAGCAGAATTAAAGTCCCTGCATTTTGCAAGCCGAAAATTTGAAAAACATTGCCTTGGGTAAAGGGAGCTCTGTGTTTGAAGGCATTGAAAGAAATGATCATAGAACTATGTTGTTAGAAGAAGTAATAAACAGGCAATTAGACCATTTTATGTCTTTGACAAGAAAGATTGCATGTAAATTTTCCATACATACATACACATACACACACACAAATATACATGGAACATTCAGGAAGTAACCATGAGGAAAGAAAAGCATCATTATATGAATGAATCTAGATGAATACTGACTGTATAAATAAGAATGTCCAAGGGGGCTTAAAATATACAAAGAGGATTATAATACTCAGCAAAAGTAGCAATTTAAGGAGTTTAAAAAATTAAAATTCTCTAATGTCTTTGCATATCCAAAAATCTCTAAAGACTGTTCTAAGCTTTGTTGAAATACTCTCTGTGATGGGTAGAATTGCATCCTCCAAAAACATATATTCAAGCCCTAACAGCTAGTACCTATAAATGTGACCTTATTTTGAAATATGGTCTTTGCAAATGTAATATCTTTGCAAATATGAAGTCAGATTAGTTTAGGGTAAAATCCAATCCAATGATTGGTATCTTTATAAGCAGAGGAAAATTTGGACACAGATACACATTAAGAATGCCATGTGATGATGGAGGCAGAGATTGAAGTGATACGTCTATGAGCAAAGGAATACCAAGGATTGTTGGAAACCAGCAGATGCCTGGAAGAAGGGATGAAACATGTTGTCCCTGAGAGCACATAGAAGGAACCAATCTTGCTGACACTTTGATCTTGAATTTCCAGCCTCCAGAACTGTGAATAAATAAATTTTTGTTGTTTTAAGTTCCCCAGATTGTGGTACTTTGTTATGGCAGCCCTAGGAAACAAGCGAATATGCTATCTTGCCCAAAAAATATCCTATAATTGTCAGCAAATCTGTGCTATCCAATTTTAATACACTTTAAAACTGTGTGAATTTATGCATTTCTATAACAACATGCTCATTGTGATATATAGTTTCAAATATCTAGAAGGAGAATGTTAAATGTCCCAACACAAAAAAATGATCAATGCTTGAGATAATGGATATGCTAATTACTCTGATCTGATCACTATACATTATATGTATTGAATCACCACTATGTACCCCATAAATATGTACAATTACTTGTCAATTTTAAAAAATTAAAGATTTTTAAAAGAAGAAAATGCCCAGTGTGACTTTTCGCAGATAATCTTAGAGAATTCGTTTTACATTAGCTCCTTTTAGTTTTTCTCATCTATGTATATCAGAGAATCCGAATTTCAGATTATGTGTATGTGTGTGTGTGTGTGTGTGTGTGTGTGTTATGTACCTCAATTCTATTACAATCAGTAGTGTTAAAATCAATCACAGGCTAAATTCTTCTGTTTTTCCCCCTAAGTTTGTTACCCAATTACTTGCCTTCAAATTTTCTCAATGTTTTCTAATATGTAGACTTCATAGTCCACCTGAAAAATAGTTGTCAAAAATAAGGAAGAATGCATAGAGTTGAGGTTTCATGTATGTCAACATTAGCTCTACTTTTAATCCAAATTCATTCCTCATCAGCCAAGCTTCGCAGACTTATGACATCAGCATTAAGTTCACAGCAAATGTGACAAAGTGTCTCCCAAGATCAAGCTACATTTTCAAATAATTTCCCAGTGTTGTCTGACTCAATATACTACTGACCTTCAGATCCGTAATAGAAGAACCATTTGTTTAAACCAGGATTTTGTCAGACAAGATGAGGGAATTAGCTAGAAGTCAAGAACCTGACTTCTTTACTTAATAAGATTACCAATACAAATATACAGGCACTGGAAGCCCAGCCAATCCACATAACACAAGACTGTGTTAAGAATATCTGTAGAAAACCAAGAAAGAATATAGAATATGTATATTTCATTTGCTCCTTTATTTGTAGGACATAATTTGTGCTGCATCATGTATCAGATTTTATATAAAAACACATTTTAATCTCTTTTCTGCAGAAATAAAGAAACTTATCATGACACTATTTGAAAAAACAAATTGACACTTAGATTTGGCATATTTAGTCACTTTTTACTTCAATGCTTAGAAAGAATGGTGTTAATCTCTCTTTTCTTGTCACTGCATGCTATATCAGGAACAGCAAATTGCTTGTATAAAGTTCAAGCTAAATATAAAATCATTTTGTTCAGAACATGCCTTTACTCAGTGGTTAGGTGGCATTTTCTAAATGAGCCCTCTAAACAGTATTGAAGAAATTTTCTCCAAGAGGACATTTTCTACCACTTGAAAGGTTATTTTATCTTGAGGATTTTTCTGTCATGCTTGTGAGTGCACTATTTACCTACTGTAGGGCTTCTTGACCTCCACCTAAAAGAAATGAGCAGATTTAATTTTTTGGTCATAACTCACATGTCTATAATTCCTAAGAGTGACTGTTAATGTAGGGTCATTTTATGTTGAAGATATTACATGGAAAATGAGTTAAAAATTAGGATGTTAAATTGCTGTAAGAGTGTTTTAGATACCCTATAGGGGACCTGTCTCGCATTATAAGCAAGAATGATAAAGCAATGGTTAAGAAGGTATAAGAGCACGAGAAACCAATACCGCAGTGAGCTCCTAGAGATGTGGTTCTCAACCCGGGCTGCACAGCAGAATCACCTGGGGCACATTTAAAATTACAAATGATCTTAGAAATTTTGATTTAATTGTTCTGGGGTGGGGCCTAGGCTGCCATATTTTTAAAAGCTCCATAGGTGATTCTAAAATACAACAAGGTTTGGTACTTACTTTCTAGACTAAAAAATAATATCCTTAATCTTTGCCTTGACCACTGAGATCTTTGAAAATTTGTTCAAAATGATGACCATCTCCTCTAAAAAATACATAAAAATCAGAGGGACTTACAGACACCCCTCTCTTAACCCTATTCATTGGTGCATTTAAAAGAATTTGGCACATATACAAATTACCCATTGAGAACCTCCAGTTTGGGGAAAAGATAAAATAGCAAGGAATAGTGCAGTGGTCCAGATCCAATCAGTGCTAGAGCCACTCAGTAATGTAAACGGGAGGAAGGGTAATATGAAGAATAAATAACTGGAAAAAAGAGTAACTAGAGGGTATAATGAAACTCTATACAGTATCCTAGAGTTGAGGGACAGTACAAAAGGAAGGACAATGATAGCAAGAGAATCCCTCCCTAAGTCTAGGGTACAGACCTCACTGGAGAAGGTCTAGTTGAACCCACTGGGTAGCAGAGCATTTTGCTTGTTTGCCAGGTCAGAGCTGGTCTGTAGTTATGGGACAGAAAGCAAGCAACCCTCCAGAAAGCAGGCAAGATGGGCGAGTAACAGCTGGTGGTTAAGGTGTCGGTGTGTAGCAGGAGTGTGGACTCCACTGTGGCTGGAAACCTAGAGCACAGGATGTCCATTGGCAAGGGCTGAAAGAAAGGATCCCCAGGACAATCGGGTTGCCAGGGCAATGAGGGATGTGTATTGTGGGCGTGTGGCTAAGGCAGAACTCCACTGGATGTCCTCACATCCATACCACCAGCCACCTTATTACATTAAGACACCAAAGCAAGGCCCTTTTTTTCTGCAATGTCGCTCCAGCCCCCTCTCCTAAGAAAATGGAACATTCTCCTTACTTTTAAGAAGAAATGCTTAAAGGAATTCAGTCCATTATTACCAAGAAGGCTTTAACATTCCCCTCAGCTTGACTAAACTTCAGACAGGTTTCCTCTGGACCATAAATCTTTGACTTCCATTTTCTTAGAGCATTTACTTTAGAAAGCTTACAATTGTGAATTCTTTCTCTGCATCTTTGAGATGTAAATCTTCTTTTAGCCACTTGCCAGTTTTATAACACAGGAATGTCTTTCTCAAGGACCTGGGAACCATTCCTATGATATGTAATTATCAAGAAAGATAGCAGAACACCCCTAATTCCCAGTATCTATGGGAGAGGGAATCTTAACTTCCCTAAGTGTAAGTTAGTGAACACATATGGCCTAATCACATTAACAACTTTCCCCCTAACTTTTCCTTCAGTATTTCACCACTAGCTCATCCAGCACATAAACTCTCATAACTTTTGTTTCAGCAGAATTGAGTTCAAGCTCTTTATTTTATTTCAATATTCTTGAATAACTTCTACTTTGCCTATTTAATCTGTTTTGATCAAATTTTCTTTGACAATTATTGCAGAGCATATATTAAAACAAAAATTTCAACCTCAGAGGCAATAAATTGATAACTAACACAAATACTCTCTTTCCTTATGTTTATTTAAAACACACTTGATTCATTCCTTATAACTGACCATTTTTACTCTAGATTAAAATGTACTGAGCTGCAGTGTTTGAAAAAATATTCCCAAAGAGGCCTTCTTGAGCATTTGAAATGATAGAAGAAAAAGCGAGTTTGGCATTGACACAATAAACACTACGCAAAATTATGAAGGATGTAAGGTTTTGCAATTTCTCCTTTCTCCATTTTGACATTTCTCCTACTGTGGTCTGAATGTTCATGCCCACACCCAAATTCACATGTTGAAATCCTAACCCCCAACATAATGGTACTAGAAGGTGAGGCCTTTGGGGATGTGATTGGGTCATGACAGAAGAGCCCTCATGAATGGGATTATTGCCCTTGTAAAAGAGGCCAAGAGAACTGTCTTTTCTCTTTCATCATGTGAGGACACAGTGAGAAGATGTCATTTATGATAAAGTGGGCCTTCACCAGACACCAAATCTGTTGGCAACTTGATCTTAAACTTCCCATTCTCCGTAACTGTGCAAAATAAATTTCTGCTGTTTATAAGTCACCCAGTCTATGGTATTTGTTACAGCAGCCCAAATAGACTAAGATATCTCTTTATCCAGAAGTTTTTCTTTCTGCTCCCTTACTCCATGAAATTCTTTATTCTGTCACTTCTTGAAGTTTCTCTCTTGATTTTTCTTTCTTATTTTCCTTTGCTTCCAATCGAATCCTATCTGGTCTATGTGTCATTCTATTAGAATATCACTAATTGGATAGGCTATTTTTACCCAGGTATTAACAGCTAAAATAATTGTTTTCTTATTGGCATAGAAATTTTAATTTAGTGCATTGCCTTAACACAAAACATGCCTATGATAGACATTTCAGACACTGATGAAATGTCTGGGGCAAGAAAACAGACTTAGCAGTTTTCAAATAAAATCATTATCTGTTTTCTTAAGGGGATCCCAAGCATTGAGTTCTAAACCAAGCTTAAGGATGAAAAGAGCAATGACCAAATTTCACCTCCTACATGGCTATAAAATGTACTTCTTCCCAAATGTTACTTCTGGATTCCCAGGAGCTGTCAAAACAATTATGTGGGGCCTCACATTATATAAAAAAATCATCAACCTACAACCTTAAGGAGCCACCTACACTGAAGTAATGCATGCCTGTTTTAAAGCTAACAATGAATAAGTACGGGACATTCAGGTTATGTCTGTCAGGTGAGCAAAATGGAGCCAATTTTAAATTTGATTGGCTGTGGAAATGTACTCAGAATATGCTGCAACAGGCCTTCCAAAGGTTACAGAAAGACCGTGAAGCTGCTATCAATAGCAGAACCCATACCAGCCTAAAGAGTAATCCAGTTTCACCCCAGCAAACTGTTACCTAAAATTGTTCCAGATGATGAGGCCTGTGCTTCTCTGTTAATTCTAAGAAAAATGACTTATTAGATTCTAATACAATTAGTACATATTAATATAATTTTTATTATCTCTTTTTTTCAGATTGCTTTCAGATCTGATACTAGTTAGAAGTAATCCTAGAAAGTAATCCCTGCAATCAAGCCTCTAATCATCAACATAACAGACTTTCTAAATGAATTAATGAATTAGTTAGTGAATAAATGAATAAAGCATTTTATTTTACCAAAAGCCTTACTGTAGTGTCGTTTAAGAAGATCCCTTCTGCATATCTTTAATGTACCTTCACTTTAGGTTTAAGCAATCGCATATAATTTAGCGATATAGATTACTAGAACTTCTTTGTTTTACTGAATTTGATCTCATGTTTTGATTAACCCAACTCTCTCCAACTCTCTTTTGCTGTCTTTCTCCAACATTCACAACCCCTATAATAAGCAGAAGCATCTCTATTATCACGAAAAATTAAGATACTTTGCAATGGGGAAAATACTGCTGGATGTCCTATATAGCTCACTCTTTCAGGTTATTTCAATAATGTCATTGTCTTTGAGCTAATTTTCAACTGTGTAAGTCATAGAAGACTTGCAATGTGGATAATTATTATCTGTAGACATGTAAAAGAATTATGTCTGATGGAGTGCAATTGATGATTGCCTTGTGGATAAACTAGATTTGCATCTAATTATAAATTCATATCAATATTCATCATTGCCTAAATATATGCAGTCTTTGAATCCTACATTGAAACAGTTGTAGCATCTCACTAGTTCTTTCATTAATTAATGAATTAAATAAGATTTTTGATGTATGTTTATTTTATATGTATATTAATATTAATATGAGATTGTGATTTTACCTTGGAATAAATTTATCCTTTGACATCTTACACTTTTCTACAGTCCACTCTCAAGCACTTTGATCCTCTTAATCTTTTAAATGATTTACTCCACTACACCACCACCATTCCAAAGTGCCCAAGAAAAGTGCTGCTGGGTTTCAGCTTGTGAAGAGGTGTGGTCATAAAGGTTAAAGTGTCAGGTAATCGCCCCAGGATGTCAGGAGAAAAATGAAATAGTTTGGCCTCTCATAGTAGATTATCAAAAGACTCCTCAACCTTGAATTATGTAACCAATGAGTCTTTATATTATTTTCTTTCATTTTTACCTCCAAGAAATGCAGAAAGAGAGGCATATTCTGATATATAAATATGGCAAATAAGTTGACAGGGTTGTCCATATCAAATAAGAATCAGAAGATATTTGCGAGGAAGGCAGTCACATCTAAATCCAAGTTTTCAAGCTTTCATTTACAATTTTTACTTTAAATATATAGATAAAATACAGGTTAAATTCTAGACTATCTCTTTGTTTCTTTCTAAGTTTAGAGTTCTATTAATGCTTTTTAACAAAATTTTTTGGGTAAAGCAAAAGAACTGTGGTATATATCTCCTATAATTTTTAAGTTAAATGCTTTTAAAATGTGTTTTTGAAAATCTTTAAGATTTAAAGACAAGATTTACTTTTTACATTCAATTTTTTCACAACTTTATTGTAATAAAATTTACATACCATAAAATTCACTCATATAAAGTATATAGTTTGGTGATTTTTACTATTTCTACAGAATATGTTGCAACTGGCAGTATAACCTAACTTTAGAATAATTTTATCACCCCAAAAAGATAGGCAGTCATTCCCCTTTCCCACCCATAGGTCAACCCGGGCAACTACTGTCTACTTTCTCTTCAGGCTTGTCTCTTTTGGACATTCATATAAATTAAATTTTAAAATATGTATTCTTTCATGAATGGCTTATTTCACTTAGCATTATGTTTTTCAAAGTCCATCCATTTTATAGCACATATCAGAATTTTGTTTACCTTCATGGCTAAAGACTATTCCATTGTATGAATATACCATAGTTTATTTATCTGTTCATCAACTGATGGACATATGGATTGTTTCTACCTTTTAGTTATTATATAAAATATATATGACTATTCTTGAACAAGTTTTTGTACAAATACGTATTTTCTTTCTGTTTGCTCTATATAACTAAGAGTGGGATTTCTTGGTCATATGGTAACTCTGTTTAACATTTTGAGGAACTACTACAGTTTGCCAAGGTGACTAACAATTTTACACTCCCACCAGTGATGGGTGAGGGTTCTGCATCTTCACCAAAACATGTTATTGTATTTTTTAAATTATTATAGTTATTCTAGTGGGTATGTACTATTGTCTAACTGGGGTTTTGATTTGCATTTTCCTAATAACAAATGATGGTGGGCATCTTTAATAATGGAAAGCATCTGTGCTTATTGGCCATTGATGCTCTCATAAGAAGATGGCCATGTGAAGACAGAAACACACAAGTAGAATACCATTTGATGACAAAGGGAGAGACTGGAGGTATGCAGTTGTGAGGCACGGAATACCAAAGATTGCCAAAAAAACACAAGAGGCTAAAAAGAAACACTGAAGGATTCCCTTATAGTTTTCAGAGAAAGCATGGCCCTTCTGACACCTTAAATTAGAACGTCTAGCCTCCAGAACTATGAGAATAAATTTCTGTTTAAGTTTTAAGCTACTTAAGTTTGTTAACCACTGGGTCAATGAAGAATAGAAGAAGAAAATAAAAAAATTCCTAGAAACAAATCAAAGTGGAAACACAACATACCAAAACCTATTGGATACAGAAAAAACAATACTTTGTTACAACGGTACTAGGAAACCTACACAAATATTAGTACTTGGAAGTGAGGTATTTTGAAAAAATACCTAAAAATGTAGAAGTCACTGTGGAATCACGTGGTGGAAAGAGCCTAGAAGAGTTTTGAGGCACAAGATAGAAAAAGCTTATATTGCCTTGAAGTGGCTATTGATAGAAACATGGATGCTAACGGCAATTCTGGTGAGGGCTCAGACAAAAAAGAGGAGAATTTTAGAGAAAGCTTCTATTAGAGAATATGTACATATAGACAATAACAGAATGTTGTTAGAAATAAGAAAATTGCAGGTGCTTATGGTGAGGCCTCAAATGAAAATGAGAAGGATATATTACTAGAATCTGGAGGGAAAGTGATACTTGTCATAAAGTAGCAGAGAACTGGGCAGAATTATCTTCTATTGCTGGCAGTGATGAGCTTGAACATTTAGCTGAAGAGATTTCCAAACAAAGTGTGGAAGGTGTAGCTAGGTTTTTCCTTGCTACTTATAGGAAAATAGAGAAAAAAGAAATTAATTAAAAAATAAATTATTAAGTAAAAAGGAATATGAAGATTTGTAAAATTCTCAGCTCATTCATACTGCAAAAATTAAGAAAGTATGCTATGGAAAGCTGGACAACTGTGTGTTAGACAACCATTTGCTAAAGAGATGAGGCATGTGACTCATGAATATATTCAACTACATCAGCAAAGATACTACCAACTTGGAATGAAGCAACAGAGATAGGACTAAATAACAAAGGCTGTTTGACAAAACTCAACTATCTGCTGCCTATAAGAATCTCACTTTACCTATGAAGACAAACAGACTGAAAGTGAATGAATGGAAAAAGATATTCCACACAAGCAGAAACCAAAAGCATATAGGAAGAGCTATACTGATATCAAACAAAATAGACTTTAAGTGAAAACACATAGAAAGAGACAAAGAAAGTCATTATATAATAATAAAAGGATCAATTCCACAAAAATATATAATAATTGTAATTATATATGTACCCAACATCGGAGTACCCAGATATATATAACAAATTTTATTAGAGATAAAGAGAAAGATAGATTCTAATACAATAATAGTTGGGGACTTTAACACTGACTTTCAACATTGGACAGAAACCACACTTCAGATAAAATGGACCTAACAGACATTTATAGAACATTTCATCCAACACCTGTAATATATATTCTTCTCATCGGCACATGGAATTTTCTCCAGAATGTATCCCATATTAGGCCACAGAACAAGTTTTAACAAATTTTAAAACAATCAAATTCATATCAAGCATATTCTCAGATCACAAATTTTCTTTCTATTATACCTAGAAATCAATAGTAAGAGAAACTTTGGGAAAACTATAAATACATGGGAATTAAATAACATACTCATGAATAACCACTGGGTCAATGAAGAATAGAAGAAGAAAATAAAAAAATTCCTAGAGACAAATCAAAGTGGAAACACAACATACCAAAACCTATTGGATACAGAAAAAACAATACTAAGAGGGAAGTTTATACTGAAAAATGCCTACATCAAAAACAGTAGAAAAATTTCAAAGAAATAACTTAATAATACACCTCAGAACACTGGAAGAACAAGAACAAACCAAGCCCAAAATTAGTAGAAGGAAACAAAGATATAGACCTTTGTAACAGGACTAAGCACCCAGATATAAAACCATTCTAACATTGTCATCTAATCTTTGACAAAGCAGACAAAAATATACACTGGGGAAAAAAATTCCTACTCAATAAATGGTGCTGGGAAAATTGGATGGTCACATGTAGAAGACTGAAACAGAATCCACACCTCTCACCTCTCACAAAAATCAACTTACGATGCATAACAAATTTAAACTTAAGATATGAAACCATAAGAATTCTAGAAGAAAATGTTGGCAAAACTTTTATAGACATCAGCCTAGGAAAAGAATTTTATGAAGAAGATCCCCCAAAGCAATCACAGCAGCAACAAAAATAAATAAATGGGACCTAATCAAATTAAAAAGCTTCTGCACAGCCAAGGAAGCTATCTTTAGAGCAAATAGACAACCTACAGAATGGGAGAAAATATTTTCATGCTACACATCCAATAAAAGGCTAATAACTAGAATCTATATAGAATTCAGGAAAATTAACAAGGAAAAAATCAAGAAACTCCATTAAAAAGTGGGCAAAAAACATGAACAGAAACTTTGTAAAAGAAGACACAATAATGACCAAAAAACATATAAAAAATTTCTCAATATCTCTAATCATCAAGGAAATGCAAATCAAAACCACAATGAGACATCACTTATCTCCAGTGAGAATGGTTTTTACCAAAAAGTCCCCAAAACAACAAATGTTGGTATGGATGTGCAGAGATAGGAACACTCTTACACTGCTGGTGGGACTGCAAATTGTACAACCTCTATGTTAAGTAATATGAAGATATCTCAAAGAACTAAAAATAGAACTACCATTTGATCCAGCAATCCCACTACTAGACATCTACCCAAAGGAAAAAAAGTCATTTTATAATAAAGACATCTGCACTTGAATGTTTATAGCAGCATAATTTACAATTGCAAAGATGTGGAAATAACCCAAGTGCCCATAAATACATGAGTGAATTAATAAAATGTTGTATATGTATACTATGGAATACTACTCAATCATAAAATACAATGGTGCACTAGCACCTCTTGTATTATCCTGGACAGAGCTACAGCCCATTCTTTGAAGTATCACAAGAATGGAAAAACAAGTATCACATGTACACCATCAAATTGCTATTAACTGATCAACACTTATGTGCACATTTAGTAGTAACATTGGGTGTGAGGCAGGTGGGAGGAGGTAGGAGAGGATGGGTACATGCACGCCTAATCGGTGTGGTGCGTACCGTCTGGGGGATGGACATGCTTGAAGCTCTGACTTGGGTGGGGCAAAGGTTACATATATGTAACCTAAACATTTGTGCCCCCATATAATATGCTGAAACAAAATTTTTTAAAAATGGGCAAAAGATCTCAATATATATTTCTCAAAAAATACATATAAATGGCCAAGAAATATATGAAAAATGCTCAACGACACTAATGATTAGGAAAATTCAAATCTAAATTACAATGGGATATCATCTCACCCCAGTTAAAATGGCTATTATCAAAAAGACAGAAAGTCAAAGATGCTGGCAAGGATGTGAAGAAAAGGGAACTCTCACATGCTATTGGTGGGAATGTAAATTAGAACAGCCATTATTTAAAACAGTATGGAATTTCCTCAAAAAAACAAAAGTAAAAATATCATATGAGCCAGCAATGTCACTGCTGGGTATAGATCCAAAAGAAAGAAAATCAGTATATTGAAAGAATTACATTCTCGTGTTCATCGGAGCACTATTCACAATAGCCAATATGTGGAAATCAAGCTAAGTGTCCATCAGTAGATAAATAGATAAAGAAATTGTGGTACATAAACATAATCAAATATTATTAAGTCATATAAAATGATTAAATTCTGTCATTTACACCAAAATGGATGAGATTTGAGGACATTATTTTAAGTGAAATAAACCAGGCAGAGAAAAACAAATATCACATGTCCTCTCTCATAAGTGGGAGCTAGAAAGAGTTGGTCTCAAGGAGGCGGAGAGCAGAATAGAAGTTGCCAGGGAAGGGAGAGGTAGGGTGGGTGGGTCGGATGAAGTTATGTTTATTGATGAATATAGAAACATGGTTGAATAGAAGAAGTAGTTTCTGGTTGTTGGTAGCACAATAGGGTGATTATAGTTATCAAAAGTTGATTGTATATTTCAAAATGGTTATAAGATTTAGAATATTCTTAGCACAAAGAAATGATAAATGTTTGAGATGATGAATATCCCAATTTCCCAGATTTGATCATTACACATCATATGCATGTATCAGAATATCAAAGGTACCCCATTGTCCTAATCCATTTTAGTGTTTCTGTAGAGGAATATCTGATGCTGGGTAATTTGTAAAGAATAACGGTATATTTGGCTCATGGTTCTACATGCTGTACAAGAAGCATGGTGCCAGCATCAGCTTGGCTTCCAGTGAGGGCCTCAGGCTGCTTCTACTCACCATGGCTGGTGAAGGGGAGCTGGCTTGTCCAGAGGTCACATGGTGAAAGAAAAAGCAAGAGAGAGGGGAAGGAAGTGCAGGCTCTTTTTAACAACCAGCTCTCACTAGGAACTAATAGAGAAGTCATTTACTCACCCCCCACCAAGGGGCATTAATGTATCCACAAAGGATCTACCTCTATGACACAAATAAATAAGCATAGTAATAATAACAAAAATATTTTATATGACTACAATACAATAAAATTACTGACTAAAATTCTTTAAACCAACAAAAACAAAAAAATACTTTTGAAACTTTGGAAAATATATTCATATATATGGATGAGTGAAAGAAGAATTTATAATGGAACTTGGGGAAAATATTTATGTAAACAACAATTAAAATGTTATATAGCAAATCTCAGGAGCTGAATCAAAGGCAGTATTTTGAGAAAAATGCTTATTTTGGAGAAGAAATAACCAAAAAATAATGTGTTAAGCATTCTAAATTACAAGTTAGAGAAATAATAACAGTACTTATCTATATATGTGGGATAAATCCCTCAATAAGTATGGTGAAAAAAGAAATACAAATGTAAAATGACTGAAAAGGAAAAACTATGATACTCAGCACTATTATTGTCTCTTTGGACCTTAGAGAATCTAAACAATTCATTATATTTAAGAAAGGAATAAAGACTAATATTTTACAAATAATTGTACTCCCATACATAAATCCAAATAATTGCACTCCTGTAAATACTCCTATATATCAGTAGATATGTGTTATAACATATCTTTAAAAATATACTGTCTACAATACATCAAAGTTAGAAAGCACATAGTATCCAATTGCTTTCCTAAAAACAGGGTGTCTAAGTTTTTTAACCAAAATATAAAATTGATTTGAAAAACATTAAAGAAGACCTACATAAGCCAAATTCAGAATCAAGTGACAAAATAGGCCAATTTTCCCAAATTAATTTAAGAATTTTAAAAATATTAATCATCTCAAAAGGGTAATTGATTTTAGAAACTGACATATTGACTCTAAAATTTATATGGATGAGCAAAAAAGGGTCAAGAATGTTTTAAAAATTAAATTCAAGGAGAAGAAATTATTATAATGAATATGAAAATCTATTATGATTTGTATTAATGAATGAGGTTTGATCTTTTTGATGGGCTGGGCAAATAAATCAACAGAACAAGATGGAGGACCAAGATAGATAGATAGATATAACCTGAATCATAGATCATGATGTACTAAAAAAATAAAAGTCTCAAATATTAAAGACAAATTTAAAGAAGAGTTTTTATACAAATCTTAAAAGAAAATATGGGGAGCGGAATGAGGGGTCTCAATAGGGGAAAGGAATTCCTCTAAAACTGATTTATGTGATTAACTGTACACCTCAGTAAATTCACTGAAAATCATTTAATTGTACACTTAAAATGAAGTAAAGGCATGATATGTAAAGTATACTTAAATAAAAAAATAAAAATAAAAAATATATGTCAGCTTCAGAAACAGCAGATAGGTGCATGAATAAAATGCAACTACCATAAAAAAAATAAAAAAGAAAAAAGAAAGAAAATAAAAAGAAAATATGGGAAAATAACCGTATTTAACTTTGTCACTGGAAAATATTTCTTAAACAAAACCTTAAAAAACACAAACCCATAGGAATGAGTTGACAAAATACAAGCTACCAAAATTAAAATTCTCTGTTCATCCTCGACATCTATGAAAAGGAGAGCAATGACAAGCCACATACTGGTAGAAGATACCTGCTGTGCATATGCTAACAAGGGTTTAGTATTTATAACACATTTTAAAAAGAAAAAAAATCCTACAAAGTACAAAAAAAGAATAAAAAAAGAAAGATCAACTATGCAAAAACAAAATGGGCAATAGGAATGGAAAAGTGTCATAGGAAAAGAAACATTGTACCCTAAGAAAAAGATGCTCAGTCTCCTAATATTTTAGAAAATACAGTCACGAGCCACACGGAAATGCCATTTCTCACCGGTAGATTGGCTAATAATAAAAAAGTTTGACAGTGCCAAGTGTTGATGTCAATACAGCAATGTATTGATCTCATTTGCTGTTTGTGGGATTGTAACTTAATATAAGCACTTTGGAAAGACATCAGGTAGAAGCAAAAACTATGAAAATTGAAGGTATTTTTGAAAGTCTGCAGTGAACTTGTTGGATGGCGAAACTTGACCTGAATTTATGTAAGAATATTTGTAAGTTATTAACCTGCCCAATGTGATTATTCATAATTTCACTGCAGATATACATGTGTGTGCACATGTGTACATGCACCTGTTTATTATAGACTGCCTCAAACACCTTGATACAGAAATAAAATGTTATGGTATATGCACGAAATGGTCTTTCTAAAATCAAAACTAAAAATTAGATTCTCAAATACATCTGAACCCCAGAGTTTAAGATAAGACTTGCATTTAGATTTGTTGAATGTGTTTCCATCTTATAGCCTAGAATTTTTATATACACACAGGTATACACATACACAGATCTTAGAAAAACTCTTTACATATGTACAAAAAGTATAAATTCATATTAGTTTTTTAAATAGCAAAATGCTGAAACAAATTTTGGTATAGTTGAGACCATTATATCCTATACAGTAATAAAATTGTAAGAACTAGAGCTATATGTGACCACATAAATGTTTTTACAAACTCATCTTTGAGGAATAAAGCAACTCATAAATGGACACACAGTATGACACTTTACATAAGATGAAAGAACTGACATGAAAAGTCAATTTGTATGTCATTATAATACAAGCATATGTAGGAAAAGTATCAAGAAATGAAAGTGAATAATGATCGTAACTTCAGTAGAGTGATTACCTGCACTGGGGAGAAAGACGAAAGCAAAGGTTAAGGGATAAAGTGAGGTATAGATGTGGCTTGAATTCTCTTTTTGGCTCCCAAGTGTTTATATAATAATATTAGATGTGTTGAGGACTGCCAGATTTCTAATAAAATTCCAATCTCCTCTTATTCCATAGAGTAGAATGTCAGCCAGTCATGTGACTAAACTACATTTGCCAATTCCTTGCAGTAAGGTGTAGCCATATGACTAAAGTGTAGTCAATAGAATGATGAGTGTCAGTTCCGAGTCTAAGCATTGAGAATGCAGATACGTCTCCTCCATGCTTCATACCTTCTTTCTTTGTCCAATGAGCTTCAGCTAACACGTGACATTGACTCAGCTCCAGGCATAAAAATTAAGACAATAATAAATAAATTTATGACTCTTCTGAATGACTGCAAGGAAGGAAATCTGTCATTTTGGAAAGGCAGCTTTGAAACAGTAACAATATTAGTAGTAACACAAGAGGAAGAAACGAACAAGCTTCTATCTTGTTTATATTATTTGTTTCATGTCTATTGCAATCATTTATCTTTTACTCTAATATTAATACTAATAATGAATTTTATGCCTAAAATATTCTACAATATAAAAAAGAAGTCCCATAGCACGCCTGCTATTCTATTGTTTCTCAATTTCTTAAGTAATTTAATACTTTAAGCTTTAAAAATTCAAAAGTTATAAAAAGAACATATAAGAAAATTATGTTATGTTTGTTTTACATGCATTATTTCTGTGAATAAAATTATGTAAAGGATTGAAATCATTCATGAATTAGCTATAAAGATAAAAACAAATTTTAAAACCTGCTAGAGAGCTTAGAAATTATAATTCTTATTTCTATTTTATCTGATGTTTCTGTCTATTAATCTCTCAGTGAATTGATAGATGTAATTTAGCAAATTAAATTCATTGTTCTTTGCTAAAGATAAATGCTAACAGAGTTTAGCAATCTCTGCCTCCAATCAGTAGCATGTACCTTTACTGAGCAATACAATTTATTCCATTTGTTATAAAATATAAAAACAAAAATACTTAGTAACACTGCTATTTTGTATTGATCAAAAAAACAGTGTTGTAGATGTCTAGTTTTTCTAATATTATTATTTCTATTCTTTTCTTTTGGAAAGTTTCACTTTTCCATTGTTTGTGACTCTGTTGTCTAACAATCAAGTGTTCCCACCATTAATGCCTAAACATAGTGATTGTTTTTAGATGTGGACAAACAACCTAAGAAAATTGATATTTATTTGGGAAAATTGATGTAAATACCAAAAGAAGGTTTTTTTCCTAATTCTTTGAGAACAACAATTATAAGGAATATGTTGTATTTACTGTATCCTCAATATTCTGTCAGGAGAACAGATGTCCCAGGCTTTTTAAGCAGACATGGCTCCACGACAAGTTATTAGAGGTTTACGCAGCCTTGGGGATGACTACACGTAAAGGTTATAGAGGCCATTGCTAGGTTTCCATAAAATCCAAAGTGCAAGATTTATGGGAAAGCTTTCCAATGACTTCAAATGCTGGCAGCAACAATGTGGGTGATTCTAACAGAATGCCTGGAAGTTAAAACCCATGTCTTAGATGCTCTCTGCCCACGTACCTGCCCATAGCTGGAGAATAATGGCTTCTCCTTCTCTTCGTCTTTCCAACCCTCCTGAACACGTGCTCACTGTTAGAATCTAGCAGGAAACTCTGCCAAAAAGGAGCTCAAGAACATGTAGTTCCCAGCCATCTCCCTTGTGATGTGGCAGAGAGTATCCAAGGCGACAGGGATGATACTGCTTTAGCAACAGGAAATCTGGCATAAAGACTTGGCCTGTGCTCATTTAGCTTCCTTATAGAGAAAGGCTGTCTGTGAGTGTAGGTCATTTACACGCTCACCAACAATACCTAATGCACCTTAGTAGCCCTATTTATTATTGTATTTTTAATAGCCATTCTAGATGGTGGGAAGTGGAATCTCATTGTGATTTTTGTCTGCTGTGATTTTAACAGGGTTTTCTTGAATCTATAAATTCATTTGGGGAGAATTGACATATTAACAATATAATATCTTCCAACACATGGACGAAAAGTGTCCCTTTATTTTTGTCTTATTTAATTACTTTCCTCAATCTTTTATAATTTTCAGTTTATAGATCTTGAGTATCTTTGGTATAATTTATTCCAAAATATTTCATATTATGGTGCTACTATAAACTGTACTGTTTTAATATTTTATTTTCTATTTTTTGCTAATATGTGGAAACATAATTATTTTATGTATTAATCTTATATCCTGCAACCCTGATAAAATTATTTATTAGTTATAAGCCTGCTTTTTGTAAGTTTCATTAGAGTTTCTGCATAGATAATTATATCATCTGCAAATAAATATTTCTGGATATTTCTGACAGAAAATACACATAAATAGTCATCTCTATAAAGGCCATCTGCTATGGGCTGCATTGTGTCTCCCAAAATACACGTGTTGAAGTCCTAACCCTTAATGTGATGATATTTGGAGTTGGGGCTTTTAGAGATAATTAAGTTTAGATAAGGTCATGGGAATGGGACCCTCTAATAGGATTAGAGCCTTTGTAAGTAGAAACACCACATAGCTTGTCCTCCCTGACATTCTCTCTCCACGTGCACACATTTAGGAAAGGCCATGTGAGCTCACAGTGAGATACAAGCCAGAAAGAGAGCCTTCACCAGAACCCAATCATGCTGGCACCCTGATCTCAGACTCTCAAGTCTCTAGAACTGTGTGAAAATAAATTTCTGTTGTTTAAGCCACCCACTCTGTGGTATTTTGTTTTGGCAGCTCTAGCTGAGTAAGATACCATCCGTTTGTAAAGCATTATCTTCCCATACTCAGATGAAGAACATATTATGTTCATAGTCTGCTACACTGTTCCATTTCTGTTTGCATTAATCAGGACTCGCTTGGTTTTTACAGACAGAAACTCAACACAAAAAAGCTAATGGAATAAAGGAACAAACTGGTATGAGTAACTGGAATGCAAAACAGTACAGCCACTTTGAAAGACAGTTTGGCAGTTTCTTATAAAACTAAACGTATCCTTACCATACAATCCAGCATTTGTGCTCCGAGGTATTTACTCAAAGGAGCTGAAAAACCTGCACACAGGTATGTATAGCAGCTTTATTCGTAATTGCCAAAACTTGGAAGCAATCAAGATGCCCTTGAGTAGGTGAATGGATAAATGAATTCTGGTACATCTAGTCAATGGAATATTATGTAACATTAAAATAAAATGAGCTATCAAGCCATGGAAAGACATGGAGGAAACTTACATAGTCACTGAGTGAAAGAAGCCAATCTAAAAGGACTGTATACTATGTAAGTCCACTATATGACAATTTTGGAAAGGCAAAACTATGGAGACAGTAAAATATCAGTGGTTGTCATGGGTTTTGGGGAAAAGAAAGAGGAATAGATGGAACTCAGAGAATTTTTAGAGAAGTGCAATTATTCTGTATAATAATATAATGGTGAATACATTTGCCAAATTCATATACAACATTGAGAGTGAACTATAATACTAACTATAGGCCTTGGTGATAATGGTGTGCCAATGTAGGTTCATGGATGGTGACCAATATACCACTGTGATGCAGGATGTTGATAGTGGGGGAAATTTAGCATGTTTGAGGATGAGGATATATGTGAATGCTCTATAATTCCTGGTCAATGTTGCTGTGGACCCAAACCTGCTATAAAAAATGAAGTCTATTTTTTTTTAAAAAAGTTAACCATATACTTAGCATATAACCCAACATTTCTATGCTCAGGAATATACTCAAGACATGAAATTTACGTCCACACAAAGACAGTTGAACCAGTAGGGTACATGCTTGCGGGCACAGAGGAATAGAAAACAGGTAAAGAATGATTAGGGCTGGAGTGTGGGTAAAATACATGCACATGTTTACAGCAGCATCATTCATAGATACCAAACATTGGGAACAATCTAAATGTCATCAACAGGCCAATGGATAAACTGAACGTGCTTGTCCATAAAAGAAACACTATTCAATAACAAAAAGAGATGAAATACTGATACATGCTACAACATAGGAGAACCTCAAAAATATAATGCTAAGTAAAACAACTCAGATACAGTGTTACATATTATATGATTCCATTTATATGAAATATTAGAACAAAGAAAATCTAGAGAAACAGAAAAATGATTACTGGCTGCTTGAAACTGAAGTTGGGAAAGGAAATTGCAAACCGGGAAGAGGAATATTTGGGGATGATGACATGTTCTAAAATTGTACTTTAATGGTTGGCAACTCTGAAAATTTAAAATTTAATTGTACAAATGAAATGTGTGAATTTTGTGTTGTGTAAATTGTACCTCAATTTGTTAAAAAATGCTGGAAATTTTTTTTTAGCAATTTATAAGCTGATTCTAAAATTCATAATTAAATGTAGAAGACCTACAATAGCCAAAACAGCTTTTAAAAAGAATATATTCAGAGCTAATATACTTGATTTCAAGACTTATAATAAAACTATAGTAATCAATACAGCATAGTATTTCTATCAATATAGATAAATAGATGAATAGAATTAAATATAGAGTTCATGCCCACATATATAGACACATGATTTTTGACAAAATACAAAGGCAAATCAGTGGAGAAGGGGTAGCCTTTCAACTAATGATACTAAAACAATTGAATATTGTTATACAAAAAGCTAATTTTGATCAGTATCTTGTAACAAATGCACAATGAACTCAAAATTGATATCATAGACCTAAATTTAAAACCTAAAACTATAAAATTTGCAGAAGACAGCACATTTGCACGAATATTCATGGCAACTTTATCTGAAATAGTCAAAAGCTGGACACAACAAAAATGTCTATCAACAGATGAAGAGATAAACACATTGTGGCGTATATACAATGGAATACCGCTCAGTAATGACAAGAAATTAGCTACTGATACACTTAACATGGATGGATCTGAAAATAATTATGCTACTAAAGTTACCTGAAAAGAGAGTACATGCCATATTATTCCATTTTTATAAAACTCTGAAGGTGTAAATGACCAATAATGACGGCAAACTGATTATTGGCTGTCCAGAAGGGCAAAGAGGCAAGTTGGGAGGGAGGGATTGCAAGAGGACATTAGGAAACCTCAGAGAGTGGTGTAGAAGTTTATTGTCTTGATGATGGTGATAGTTTCACAGATGTACAGCTATGTGAAAATGTATCACATTGAAAGATTTACATATGTTAATTACACCTCAATCAAATGATGAGGGAATAAGGAATGCAAGATAACTTTAGAAAGGAGGTCAGAAGCTAATCCAATCAGGCCTAGAAGGATTTTTAAGGATTTAAAAAATTTTAAGTAGAAAGGGAAACCACTGAAATATGTTAAGGAGGAATAATAAACATTTCAAAGAGCTTGTCTATTATTTGTTGATGAAGTCAGGAGAAAACAACATGACCCACAGTAGATCATATTCCTTTACAAGTAGAGTAATCATGCTGACGGAAGAAGGATACAGTCCACTCAAACCTGCTGCCATGAAAATGTAATGTTTCACCAAAGGGTTGGGGGCTCTCAGAGGGTTATAGAAGAGCATTGACTAACTGTAGAATGGTTGAACCCGTGGCGTATATGCTTGAGGGTAGGGGGGCCTAGAAAATAGGTAAAGAATGATTAGGGTTGGAGTGTGGGTAAAAGAAGCTACCTAACTTCAACATTTTGTTACTACTCCTCTTGCAAGTATCTCAAACTTCAAAAATATCTTTCAAGTCAGCTTAGCTCTGTGATATTCCACTAAGTTTACTTTGGACAAATTTTATGCTCTAATGAGAGACTTAGCATTACATCAATCTTACCCAAATTAACAGTCATATTTCTTAGTTCAATCCTTTACTCCTTTTTAGTGAATGAGATGTTGCCTTGAGAACACAAGATAAAGTGCTTTCCCCCCCTCTATTAAGAATGTATGAAAAGTTTAAATCAGCAGTAAGCCAGAAGGAAAAAGGCAATGGAATGCAGTGATCATGAGCTATCACAAACATAGCTGTGCTAAAGTAGAATTTCTATAATTAATGATGATGTAAACAGAATATTATAAGTTGTTGTACTGTTTCAAAGTATTAATGTAAATCGACTACATAAAGCCAAGGTTTTAACTCACCCACCAATACAATAGTTTTCCATGTTCTCCTTCCTGCAAACTCAGAAGAGCAGTCTGCTTTTCCCAAGAACAGAAGGTAAAAAGGACATGTCTCCTAATGAAAGCCATTTGTAACGAGAAACAATCTTTACTTAAGAAGGAAGTAAAAAGTTCAATAAAGTAATTAGGAAGCTAAAAATGCTCTTTAAATTACACCTTCTGAAGCCTTCGCTTGATGTACTCTGCATCCAAAGTCGGTCGTTTACATCCTAAGCATGTGGAATTGATTTGTCTCCTCAGGATATACACGCAAGGTTCAGCTTATTTATCAGATCCAGGAATTTGCAGGATTTGACAGACAAAATAAAAGCTAAAATGTTAATCCTATTGCCGACCCCTATACTACTGCAAAAATTTGCCTTTCCCAGCAATGAAGCTAGAAATGTTATTTAGTAATGATTTGTGCATAAAAAGAAGTTCATGTGCTAATTAAACAGGACCCTACCAAGTACAGATAAAATCTTGATTCTCAGCTTAAAACAGAAAAGTGTCCACCAGATATAATGGTATCTAAGAGCTGATCTTTGGGATGGGAAGGAAGGTTATTATAATAATTGTTTAAAATAACATTTTTAAAATATTTGAGTTAAAATGCCTTTATTAATTGGCTTATTTTTAATGGCTTTTTAAAATTTGCCATGGTGTGGTGTAATGTTCACTACAAATATTTGGTTTATTGCCTAGATTCCTCATTTATTAACTTATGGCATTAGCTACATCATTCTTTTTTTTATTTCAGAA
This sequence comes from Lepilemur ruficaudatus, assembly GCA_963574885.1. NCBI lineage: Eukaryota > Metazoa > Chordata > Mammalia > Primates > Lepilemuridae > Lepilemur > Lepilemur ruficaudatus. The sequence continues at coordinate 4,975 of CAUYRT010043537.1, read as the reverse complement.
CATTACAGGGGTACAAATGTTTAGGTTGCATATATTGCCTTTGCCCTGCCCCAGTAAGAGCTTCAAGCATGTCCATCCCCCAGATGGTGCGCACCGCACCCATTAGATGTGAATATACCCATCCCTCGCCCCCCTCACTTGCCCGACATCTTATGAATGTTACTATTTGTGTACACAAGTGTTGGTTAATTAATACCAATTTGATGGTGAGTACATGTGCAGCTTGTTTTTCCATTCTCATGATACTTCACTTAGTAGAATGGGCTCCAGCTCCAACCAGGATAATACAAGAGGCGCTAGATCACCATTGGTTTGGGGGCTGAGTAGAACTTCATGGCATACATATACCACGTGTTATTAATCCACTCATGTATTGATGGGCACTTGAGTTGTTTCCACATCTTTGCAATTGTGAATTGTGCTGCCATAAACATTCTAGCGCAGATGTCTTTTTTATAGAATGTCTTTTGTTCCTTTGGGTAGATGCCCAGTAATGGGATTGCTGGATCAAATGGTAGTTCTCCTTTTAACTCTAAGAGGTATCTCTGTATTACTTTCCATAGAGGTTGTACTAGTTTGCAGACCCACCAGCAGTACATGAATGTTCCTATCTCTCCACATCCACACCAACATTTATCATTTCGGGAGTTTTTGATAAAAGCCATTCTCACTGGAGTTAAGTTATATGTCATTGTGGTTTTGGTTTACATTTCTCTGATGATTAGAGATGTTGAGCATTTTTTCATATGTTTGTTGGTATTATTGTGTCTTCTTTTACAAAGTTTCTGTTCATATACTTTGCCCACTTTTTAACGGGGTTGTTTGATTTTTTCTTGCTGATTTTCCTGAGTTCTATATAGATTCTAGTAATCAGCCCTTTATCGGATGTGTAGCATGGAAATATTTTCTCCCATTTTGTAGGTTGTCTATTTGCTCTTGTGATAGTTTTCTTGGCTGTGCAGAAGATTTTTCATTTGATTAGGTCCCATTTATTTTTTGTTGTTGCAGTGTTTGCCTTTGGGTTCTTCATAAATTCTTTCCCTAAAAAAGAACCCTTATTTAATAAATGATGCTGGGAAAATTGGATAGCCACATGTAGAATACTGAAACAGAATCCTCACCTCTCACCTCTCACAAAAATCGACTCACAATGGAAATAGACTTAAACATAAGGCATGAAACTACAAGAATTCTAGAAGAAAAATGTTGATCACTTTTTCAAACCACATTAAAATTCTTTTAGAATTAACTTTTATGGAATGCTGACTTTCCAAAATGTAATCAGAATAATTTTTGGATAAGAAAAAATTATGGGTTACCACAATTAGGAAGAACACTATCTTAACAGAGTCTGATAACATTGTAGTGGGGAAAAGTCAAAATGGAAGTATTTATTGAAGATGTGAATTCTGGTTGAAGGTACATTATTGTACTGGGAGTAGGACTGATCACAATTTTCTTTTGATATGTTTTTTTAAATACTGTGGTAACATCAACTTTTCAATGTCCATTTCAGTGTTTTAGATTTCCCTTTTTTAGGGATAAGAATTCATTGTTCCCTGAATTTTTTGTTACCACGCTTAGCACAATGGTCTTGCTCATAGTATATGATCAATAAAGACATGTTTTAAATTACGTATCAGTTAAAAGTAAGATATTTTGATTTTCCTCTTTTCTTATAAATTTAAAATGTCATCATCAAAAATATTACCTTTAATGTCTAAAATAATTTTGATGCATGTTGAATTTCTCTTCTTAAGACTTCATCAGTTGGAGTGAAACATTTATCTTGACTTGATCACTATGTTTATAACCTCCATTAATTTCTAGCCAGGACAATTCAGCAATGGCCTACATAACAACCAATAAAGCACTTTCTTTAAAAACCTTTGAAACTAATATGATGTGATGTTCCTGAATCAATGTAATGAGATGTTAATCATTAAACTGTCCAAACGCTTAATATTAAAATATCGGTAGCTTGTAAAGCAGTTCCAAATGATATATAAAATCAAATGAAACATTTACAAAAACAAATGGAAATTTCCTTTTGTGGAATTTTCCACATGAGAGTAATTTAATTCCACTTAAATTCTAACCTCAAGTTTTAATCTTTGCTGAGTATTAGGCTTCAGGAGCAAGAATTCTTCTTTATTGAACACATAGAAAGGACAAAAACCACTTTTAGTAGCCACTTGAGAATATCTAATATTATTATATGTTCTGGGTAACTCTTACACATCAAACTCTTTCCATTTTTAACACTACAAATAGCTAACAATTGCTGTTCAAAACAGCTTTCTACATAGGATTCTTTTCCATCCTACCTTTTTAAGATAATGAGGAGTTTCACAGAGTAAGTGATCAAATATGTTACATGCTTGTCTCCATCCTTTTATTTTCAGGAGAAGAATTTATCCAAGCTTTCATGATAATAATGGGGAATCAGTGGCCATAGGTTCTCATTTTTCTTAGACATAACTTCTTTAAGTTTCTTAACTACTTTACTCTCCGACAAGGGAGGAGCTCAGACAAGAACTTAATTTTCTAAACTGTATCCAACATGTATATGTAACAAATCATTTTTCTTTCCTCAGCATAATCCCTTGAATATACTTTACCAAGCTTAAATAAAATACTGGAATGTTGCCTGTCATTGTATTTCTTTCTTTTCTACTCAAAGACAGCATAAAGAGTGATAATGTCACTATTACAAAAATAACTTTGAACCCACTCTAGTACATAAGAAAGTAAATTGTTCCAAATTTATTGTGACACATATTATAACTGCTTATGACACATTAAGATGTCATATTGTGGTTGAGAACAAGAGTATTAAGTTATTTCCTAAATTATTTCTAAAGTCTATGAAATCCAATATAACATACCAAGTTGAATGCAATATACAACCCCCCGAAGCACATTCCATATGCCATACAAAAATGTGGGTGCTGTAGCCAGAAGGGCAAGTGGCCGGTTGTTGAGAGGTAGGTCAAGGAAGAAATACAACAGCAAGCCAATCCTGCTTCACCTTCCTGCAGTACCACAAAAACTATATTGGCTTCAAATAATAGTCTTCTATCTCAGAAGGTTTACTATTGCTATAGTCAATTTGCATTTGGCTCCATTATTAGCATCTTAGTATTCTAGATTTATTAAGAACTGTACAGATCTCTGTGACCTTGGGCAGAATTTCCTACAATCAGTTTCTGTTTTCTAAGAGCTTATACTTTGAGCCAGTCCTCTGCAGTGCAGACAATTAAGGAAAGAACACATATTAACATACAACTAAATAAAACGTAAAAACTCATTTTTTGCATCAAAAATGAGCTCTCCAAAAAGTATGATTGCAATGAAGTGTAAATGACCAACAGTTTGAATATAATAAGCAGGCAGAACAAATAAATTTTACCTGAATAAATAGATTTAATATAAATCACTAGGGAAACTGTGCCTATAATAACATCAGCAAGGTCAAGAGATCTGTTTGTATTCATCGCAATTGTCTAAAAACAATTTCAAGGAAAGCCTACTCATTTCTTTCTTCAGGGACTCCACTCTCCTTTACAGGATTATGACCCAGTGTTTTCAATTTTACTTTTTACTTGTCCTATCCCAGAGACCCTATTGCCTAAGGAGGTTGGGGAGAAGAAAAAAAAGGTAAAATGGAAGGACTTACAAGAATTTCTTTTTCAGAAGGACTGGTATTATAGGTGAGGAATTTGCTAGTCAATGTGAAAAAGAGCATCAAGCTGTTAGGTCTGAGTATTGTCCAAAAGCATGAAGACCGCACTCCCAGGAGCAGTCAGAGAAGATTCCACTTGAAGGGATTTTAATAGAGTGAAAAAAAAAAAATAAGAAATTATTAGTAGATCAGATAGCTAAAAGCAGACTCTGGTACAACCATATTTAAAAGCTTATATATGCTCTGAAGATGATAGTAAAGCTTGTGATGAAGTTGATGGTTATAAAATGCCTAAAGACATTTTATTCTCCCCTGATAGGAGAATCCTATAGTTTCTTCTTATTATAAGCCATATTTTTGTGTCTCTGAGAATGGCAATAAAATGACCTTATTGGATTTCAAAGTTCTTCCATGAAACATTTGTGCACACCCTATGTGGGCTAAATTCTTCCATAATATAACTGATGGGAAATGAGTTAGTGGGAAAAAAAGCTTCCCAGGCTTTAATCTGTTTTGGATTTTAAACAACTCATTTTAGGGAAAACCAGCACATTGTTTTAGAATAGATTAAAAAAATGGAACAGATTATGGAAACAATCTAACAATAATCTGCACAACTTGCAATACTTAGCTAACTTACACTGTTCTCTATTAACAGAAGGCAATATGATTTTTATCCCTCTTTTAACAAAGGGAGACATACTATTCAAAAGGTCAGACAGCAACTCAAAGAACATCACATCATACTTGATTTATTACTAAAAATCATGGGAACAAGCCTGGTTTCTGGTCTACATGAAAATATTATTTCACCTTGGAAATCAGTTGGTGGCTGGTATGCTTGTTTTTCTGAACATATTGATACCTTCATTCATGTCTTCAATATTGTTTTCTTCTACTTCATGATATGGCACATATATTCATATTTTAATAAAAATTATGCTTATTGACTTTTTAAAAGTAGAAATTATTACATGGACATTTTTAAAACTCTGGAAAACAAAAAATAGAAGGATGAAAACATTTTTTAGTTTTTTTTTTTTTTTTTTTTTTTGAACACAGTGTACCACTGTTGCCCAGGCTAGAGTGTGTTCCGTGGCGTCAGCCCAACGAAAACCAAACAAAAAAACCAGGGGGCAAACAAACCAAATGCCCCACCCTCCCCCAGGCAGCAGTGTGTGGCTCTGTCTAAAAAAAAAAAAAAAAAAAAAAAAAATGAGGAAAACTGGAAGCACAAATGAAACAAATCATTGATCAATTTTATTTCAAAGGCACCTAGATAAATTTGGA
>CAUYRT010043535.1:0-61242 GCA_963574885.1 Lepilemur ruficaudatus | reverse complement strand
ATTTTTTTTTTGTCTCTATCTTTTCTCTTTTTTTTTTTATATATTATAACATTAGTGTGTTTTGTTGGGTTTTTTTTTTTTTTTATATCTCTCTCTCTCTCTCTCTCTCTCTCTCTCTCTCTCTCTCTCTCTCTCTCTCTCTCTCTCTCTCCCCCCACCCCCCCATCCTCTCCTCATCCTACCCCCTCTTCACTTGTTTGTTTTTCCTACCTTTAGGAGGGTACTTCTATTCAAACCTTAAGGACTTCCTTTCTTGAGCAATTGGGGAGATGACCTGAACAATGCTCTGAAAAGGAAAATGGATTATTGCAAATTTCTTAACCTGCAAGTAATGTTTCCTTTTTTCTCCTTACAATTCTTTCATTTAACCTTAAAGCCATTCTTTGTAACAATGTAATTTTTAAAAACTAGTTGTTATAACATAATTTGGATTAATCTAGTTTTTTTTAAAAAACAGAGAAAGGGAATACAGATTAAGAAAAATAAATTTGCATTCTATCAAAGATTTTTCCCTTCCAATTTTTTTTCCATATTCTTTCCTTTTTTTTTAACAAAAAAAGGGGGGGACATAGCATTATGTATTTCTGGCCACAGGCTGGAATGGCCCTTAACAGCTCTAGGCACCTACTCTGAGGAACTAAGGAGGAGCCCCGAGGAGGAAATGAGAAGCCACACTGCAGACACAGTGAGAAGGAGCTCCCCAGTGACCCCAGGTTGGATGGAGGTTGGGACCCCAGTATCCCCTTATTATTTCTGGACCGTCCTGTTCAGCTATAGAGCCCTACTGGCAAGAAGACTCATAAATCTAGGATGGAGGGGAATCAAATGTTTTTCTGATGATGTATTAATGTGAATAACTTGTAACCAGACTGATTTATCATCAAAGCAAACGTATGTTTTATAAATGCCACCATTTCCGTTTAACTCTATGTCCCTAGTGCAATTTCTGTGAATTGACAAACAGCATGCAAGGATTCATCCGAAGACAGGTCCAGAGAGAACTCAATTAGCCAGAATTCTCCAAAACAAATAGGGGTGAGCAAAAAAGCAAACGTAAAAACAACCTGGTTCGTTCCTTATGAAAATGACTTCAAAACAATCTTTCCCAAACCTTTCTTGTGCACTCCTACTATATCATGCACAATCTTTTTATACTTCTTTCTTAAAAATCTATGAAACCTTAAAACTTAGCCTTATTCTAAACAATATAGCTACACAGCATGGATTTGATGTGATTGTTATGTTTTCTTCCAACACATTAACTATTAATATAAAATACATTCACTTATCTACCACATAGAAGCAACCTTGGTATCACCAATGATATGAACATCACACTTTGTGAAACTTTGTTCTGAAATATACATGCTAAGTAGAATCTAATGAGTCTTACAACCTTTATTTATAAGCAAGTAACTTTAAGTGCCACAGAGTCAAGATTCTTATTTTCTAGAATCATAGCTCAGATCAGAGACTCTCAAACATTTTTTCTGCAGTGACTCACAAGACGGATGATGTTCCCATGTGTAGCACACTCTTGCGAAAAGACAAGACTGTCTGTGGATTATGTGCAATTTCCTGCCATATATTTGTAATCCTCCCAGTCAAGAAAGCCAATCGGAATTCAAGTAAAAGGCTATATCCCTAGGAAGATGCCTGTGAATGCGCTCAAATTTATTTTTTAAGACACAAGTTATGAATTTTGATTTTTAAACCATTATTTACTCATTTTAACCTTACAATTAATCAAATATATATACCACTGTGTCATGACAACACTGTTAAATCTGCCAGAGTAATACATAGGCTATCAAATTGAGTATTTTATAGTGATCTTATTCTCTGAGAGGAGACTGAATTGAATATGAACTGGTTTTATTCGCTAGAAAACTTAAGGTTTTCTTTAAATTTGTTTTTAATACATTCTAGATATGTGCAGCTCTTACTTTTTCTCTGAAAAGTAGCATGTGGGAAGAGAAAAGTATGGTAAGTTGAGGGTTTTATTTGGTTGGAATTTTTACTGTAAACAGACCTGGTTTCTACCCAAGGGTTTACGGCCTAAGATATAAAAGAATTTTCTATTCTGAGAATTTTTAGCATATGTAGCCTAGTCCCTTGGTGACCATGTGATACATGAAATTAGCATTATCCACACTATGTGGGCAAGGAGAGGCATTAAGAAAAATATTAACATTTACCCAAAAGCTTTAGATTTGCTCATTAGACAATAACAGTATCATATAGTAGAATAAACAGACCCAAGAATATTTGTACGAGGCAAACATACAAGTATTTTTAGGATCCCTATAAGGTTTTCCAGCAGCATTTTTGCAGCATTTGAGGTCAGAGTGCTCACATAAAGACACATCTAAGGATATAAAACACATTTTAAAGCACTCTCTAAATTGGACTAGAAAGGAGGAACAGTCTGAATCAGCAACAAGTGTAACCAAGGGAATAATTTAAGAACTGAAGTTCCAAAAATCTCTATCTCAAGTATAAAAGTCAAACTAAATCCTAACAAGGTAATTACAGTAGACATCTTATCAGATTTGTCTTAATAAATAAGCACTCAGATGAAATCAGCACATTCATGCATCACTTTGCACACCAAAGTATTATTAGTGTGTTCAAACATGTAACAAAATCAATCCAAATTAAATCCTAGAACAACAAATTAACTGCTTAGGACTAATTTCCAAGAATATATCAAATCAATATGCACTAGAGAAAGGTTGAATGTGCAGCTAACACATTGAACAGAACAAATCACATATAGTATTTTAAAACTTTCTAGTCGACACAAAATTTATATTGATTGAATTTAAAACTGCACTATTTTTAAGGTAGTGTGGGTTTCTATTATATTCACATATAGGAGACAATATAAAAATGTTTAAAATAAAACTAACATAGTATATCTCAAAGTCTGTGATCCATCAATAATGTTCAGTGAGTAGCACAAAGAAGATGAAGCATTTTAAAAAGGAAATCTGTTGTTTAAAAACAACAATAAATAAAACAGAGATTAGTTCTACTATCAGTCTTTAACAAAACATATCAGTTTAAAAGATATACATGTTCTGGACATATCAATTTTGCATTGAGCAAATATTTTAAAGCATTGTATAATTTCGATATGAACAATTAATAAGTAATTACTTTTAAAACTTCAGAAAATTCAAATTCTATGATATTGGAAATATCTGAGAACATGAACGACTTTAAAAGGTCAAAGTAATAGTTTGAGCAGGACCTCTGCTCCATGTTTGCTGTTATATGATTTTTGTGAATAAAATAGATCTAACAGGAGTTACAGATGTTAAGCTAGAAGAAACACAGGGACCCTAAAGAGAAACGCAAAACACAGCCAGATCCAAGAACAAAGGCAAGGAGGTGAAAATAACCATCACTGGGTAAAAGTAGGAAGTAGTGCTTCAAAAAGAAGTGACAAACACTGATTCAAGTACCTTGTTCTAGGGACAGCATAGGGCTATGTGCCCAATACCATGCACAAGCATTTGACAAACTGTAAGATGCTATCATCTATTTTACAATAACAGATCCAAGAAGTAAATACTCCTTTCTATAAGAAACTGATTTAGGCCAACCTGGGGGGGGTTCATAATAATAATAAAGAAATACTAAACATAACAATAATTACTAAAAGAAATATAAATTTGTAAACTGAATAAAGTGGCAGTTTGGCAAACGTGGGTGTCTGCGTTCACAGACACACACAGGCATATATATACATATATATGTGTATATGTGGTTTTTTTCTCCCTTTTAAAAAAATTTTTTATTTCCTCTTTTCTCTTCAGGAACCCGACAGCACAGCACACCAATGAAGCTGGACTCAAGGTCAGTACTCCTTTCAGAATTCCCAAACTTCTGAGCTTTCGTTTTTGTGAAACAGGATATGCTATCCCTGGTTTATCTCAGAGCCCACAGTAACTTCCAAGAGCTACAAGGAACCTAGATAACACAGGGTCCTGAACTCTGATAGCAAATTCTCAATGGCAAATGAAAATAATTATTCATACCCTGAGCAACTGTGAAATCACCTGAAAATCTTATCAAAAGAAAGGGTTTTAATGCACTCTCAGCATCTCTGACAGTATGGTGAGAGGGCACTAGGAAACAGGCCCTTAGTCAGGAAAGAGGAAAAAGATATGACATCTTTTGTTTTTTCAGGTCTGTTAGAAAGAGTTTCAGGAGGGTCAAATTTCTCATAAACACAAGATTAAATGTAAACTTTCAACCTATACATATATCTTGATGATTCAAGTGGAACAAGAACTCCTGGTATGCCACAAATACCACTGGGATGTACATGATTCTGGAACCTGAACTAACCCCAAAGCAAAATGAATGCATCTCAAATAACAAATATAAACAGATGATAAGTCAACGACATCAATTCGCCAACTCTGGTACCAATGCAAAAGCAAGAAACCTAAATCCTTTTCTGGTCTTATTTCTGAGATCCTTTAAACGGCACTTCCACTATGATTTGCTCAGTTTTCTCATCACTAAAACCAAGGTACTACCTGCCCCCTATACAGCCTTCACTGAAAGCATGCGTGAAAGTGCTTATGCTCAGCTGCTGTTTTCTTCAAAGCACATATGGCAAGATACACAGATGCCTACAAGCCATCCTGCCTACAAACCCTCCCCTCTCTTCCTTAGCCAGTCTCCCCTTAAACTCTTGTCAAAAGTGTTACTCATCTGAGTAAACCAAATAAAAGTCCTCTCCTAAAAGCTCCCATCAGAACATTACTATGTTAATTAGAAAGTTAACAGGTTAATATACTGATATATTATCAGTTCATGGTAAATTCATTCTGATGGTAGGAAAGGTAGGGATGAAGGTATTAGCATGAAGGATCTGAAAGGCAAAGGGTATCCAAAGGAGGCAACCAAGATCATTTTCACATTCTTTGTAACTGTATTATTCATCTGCCTATAACATGACACTGAGCTAAAGGAGGAAGAAGATGAAAAATTGGTAAATGGAAATTCCAAGAGCAGAGCTGCCTGAGGAAATTCCAGCCTGGCATAGAACACCAATATGTGTACTATGTATACAAGAGTTCATTGATCACTTTCTTATGAGGTCAGTTTAATGCTAGCTCTAAGACTTTTTAAGTCCTATTCTAATTTAGGGTAGACTCATTTCTCCTAATTGGAAGGATTTCCCAGTTACTAAGATAGAACCCATCCTACTCCAAGATTATATAGTGTAGTAGTTTAGAACTCAGCCTCTAAAACCTGCAAGATTTGGGTTTGGAATTTGTCTATGGCATTTCCTAGTTGTTAAGACCTTAAGCAAGTGACTTAATTTCTTCAAGTCTCAGATTCCTCTCCTAAAAAGTGGGGAAGGCATTTAGGACTGTTGAGTCCAGTGCTGAGATTGCTAAGATTGGCTATTGCTATCATTACTTTTTAAAGTATCATATATTTTCAATAGGAACAATTAATAAATACTTGATACTGGGAACAGAATTCATCTGGGACCCACTCACTTCATTGAAGCTACTTACATCAAAATTAGGTCAAATCCCTTGATTTAGTCCTAAGGTCAAACCAGACCTGAATTGGATGAGAGATGCAAAAGGCAATGAGTTTTCTGGGGCATATATCCCAAGGCATCCATGTCCCAGTGAAAGGAAGTTGAAGTTCCAACTGATCAATTTACTTTATCAAGAATCAAGGGATTCATGACAAGAATAGCTCAAATAACTCTGGAATACAATCTATTTTTATTCCTGTAACAGATTAATATTGATTCTAGCCCTCGCTTAAATTAATTTTTTTAAATTGTGTGCAGTCCCCTGAGCACACACTAGCTAACTAGGCAGCCAAAATAAGGAATTTAGATGTGTGCAAAAAATGTAAGGGAAAGAATTAGGGGTAATAAGTAATTCTTGATGTGGAATATATGCATGAAGGGAATTGAGAGTTCACAGAAATCTATGTAAAATACTTGGAGTTCTTTGGCAGAAAAGAAGTATTTCAGATATAAATTTAAAACATCATCACCATCATCCAAAACAGCTTGCAGTTTTCAATGATAATCACTTGATCCCTACTGGGCACTTCTTAAGGGGTCTGAAAATGAGTACCACAATAAGTTGGATGTTTTCTTTTTAAACATGATCACCATACTGTACACTTGATACTTATGCTGAAAGCTAAGATCTTCCTTTCCTAGTGTAATTTTCTTCTAAGCATTCCTTAGATACTTAGATCATTCTTAATGGAGATTGTGCATTATACCCTCTGTGGACACATGGAAATCTGGCTAATTAGACTGATGATACAATAGTCAGTGAATTCTTCGATTTCTTTCTGCTACAGTAAATGCTTAAGATATTTCTGTCACCTATTATGTAAATTTTTTAGATTGCAGTCATTCTTCAAAGCAATGTTTATGGGCAAAAGTTTTTTCCTCCCTATCATTCTTCCCAACAAATAAAATCCCCCCATGGGATACAGATTGTTTCCAAGACCTCTCGAGGATACCAAAATCCACAGGTGCTCAATCTCTTATATAAAATAGTGCAGTGTTTGTGTAAAACCTACCCACATCTCCTTGTATACTTTAATTCATTCTAGATTACTTATAATATCCAATGCAATGTAAATAATTGTTATACTGTATTGTTTAGAGAATGACAAGAAAAAAGGTTGTACATGTTTAGTGCAGACCCAACCATCCATTGTTTTCCCTAATATTTTCTATCCTTTGTTGGTTGAATCCGTGGATTTGGAACCCATGGACTTGGAACCCATGGACACGAAGGGCCGACTATACTTTCAAACATTTCTTTTCTTGTTAGCGTAGAAACTAGGTGTCCTAGTAAACCTTAAAATGAACCTTCAGCATGAATAGCTAGTACTCAAATGCTATAGAAACCGCAAATGAACATTAACTTTGCAATAAAGCAGTCTCTTTCAGTCCCATAGCACAGCCTTTTACAAAAAAACAGGAGAGATAATGGAATATCTACTCCCCAAATCCATATCTGAAAATTTACAAATGCATTTTTTATTTTGCAAACATCTTATTTGCTATTAAATGTTGTATCCCAGAAATATCTTTATAAATTATTTCCTCTCTTAGCCAAAATAAGGTGTCTTGCCAATGATACTTTAGTACTGTCTCTTTAAGTGCTAGGAAGAGTACCTAATTCCAATGGTTACTATCCCCATATGTAATACCTGTCAAAAAATTTTTAAACTCTAAGGAGTCAGCTTGCTGAAAATAAACTGCACACTTTTTTCAAAGTATGAAACTAAGTGCTGAGTGGGAAAAAGTTTACGGTCAGTCCCAGTGTAAATCAGCACGGAGAGGAAGTAGAAAAGTACTCCAGCTATTTGCTAGAGACACAAATATGTGCCCACCTCTACTGCGCATGATCCACTCTCATGGTGACTGTTCCTACCCCTAACACGAAAATGCAGGGGGGAGGTGAGAGAATGGGATAGAAAAAAGAAGGATGATGTGTACATATCAAAGATCAGCCATTTCCTCCTAGTACATACAAAAACTCATTCTTAGAGATTTCTTGTCAAGAAAAAAAAGTGCCTGCCTCTTTGAGAGCAGCTCCTGAATGGGAGTAGACTCTGGGAAGGAGAGTTTTTTCCTCCTGTCTTCTCCACGCCCCATGAAATCTCCTCTCTGCTGCAAAGCCGTGCTGTTACTCTTTGAGGGGCACAGCCCAGACGCAGAAATCTGAAATTTCAAAAATGCGATAAAGCCTGAGCCCGACAGCCCTGGGAGGCGAGCAGCTGCAGGGTGACCGCTGATGGAGTGGCTTCTTAAGGAGGTGGGCAGATTGATTCCAGCTGCTGAGCGCAGGGCAGGGCAGCGGCCGCGGAATGCGCAGCCGGGCTGAGGCAAGACGCAGCAGCAGCAGCTTCCTAAGCAAGGGCAAGGCCAAGTATTAGCTCTGTTTGCAGTCTTGCCCTTCGAGAAGGAAGGAGAATACCACCGTTTCACCCAATAGGAACTTTCAAGGCAAGTTGGGCCAAAAGGTACCATGTAGACAGTGTCGCTTCAGAAGTGGAATGCCGCTCAGGAAATCTGAAAGCTGTCCTTTCAGACGTCTGTTCAGAAGGGCCCCACATTTCCTGAGGCAAGAGTCCTTTTCCCCTGATTCCTGTTTTTCTGCCCCTTTTGGCCCCCAGCTCCTGGTCTTCTTCTAACAGCTCTTAATCCTTACTCAGCCGCCTTTGCTCCCACCCCACGTAATCAATACACAAGAGGGAGTCCAGAAGCAGACAAGAAGTGGGGGACATTGAGAGCCCTGGAACTGGCCTGGCTGGGAACCGGACAAGAGGACATGCTCTTTACAAGAACTTGCCTGGAACCAAGAGAGAGCGGGCGGGGAGGCGGGGGTGGGGCGCGGGGGGATACTAGTTTAGGAGTCCCACGAGGATCCCAAACTCAGCAAGTGATCTAAGAAGAGGGAAGGGGTAAGAGGTAGGCGGGCATGAAGGCACGCCTAATGGAATATTCAATATCCTGAGAAATGCACTTTCGGCCGCGCACTTCCAGAGACTAAAAGCCAGTAATGGGCTTTGGAGTCTGCATTTCCTCTCCCTAATGTCCAGAGGCGCTTTAATGCTGCAGCCAATCGATCAGCCTTCTCCGGTGAAGGCGACGAGTGGAGTGCAAAAGCTTCCTACTTGCGGCCAAAATCCGCCCAGCCTCCTCCGCACACCCCGAACGAGAGACACACAACTTTGAACTGGCAGGACTTGGCTCTTCAAGTGTCCGGGAGGAGGAAAGAAAGGAGCCTGGAGGCGCCCGAAGAAACAGCCTACCCCACCCCACCCCGCCCCCTTCATCCCAACTTTTCCAGGGAGGGATTCAGAAGGAAGACAAACAGGGAGGGGCGCGTTATCCACCTTGGGACAAGGCAGACCAGTAGCCCCAAACCTATCTCAGGTGCAAGGTCACCGAGCCGCCTCCAAGCCCAGGGCAGCCCAAGGTGTGGCACTTCTGGAAAGGACACAGTCAAAGCCAAGGAACATCCAGAAGGTGGGGTTTCTTTGCAATGTCTAGCTGACATCACAGCTGCCTTGAAAGTGACCCTGTGAATAAACCTCTTCCTCCTCGTCTCCTTGCTCGGGGCTGGAACTCTGAGGTAGAGACGAGCCCCCGTCCCGCCTACCCCCAGCCCCCGCGCCCGGCCAGCAGAGCAGGGCTCTTGGGCAAGTTCGGTCACTAAACTGAACCCAACCCTGCCCAGCCTCCTGTCGCCCCTCCCCGGGAGGTTCGGGCGGCCCCACTGAGTATGTCCTGTGGCCTGAGTCCGGGGTCGCCTCCCGGAAGCTCTCCCGGCCCTAGGCTGGGCAGGGTTCGGTGGCTGCGTGGGCGCCCCAGTGGGGCGCGCGACGGAAAGCCGGCGCGGCCGCAGCCGAGTGCCGAGAGGACAAGTTAGCCGGCGCGAGAAAACTTTCCGCGGTCCTTCTCCCCACCCCCACGCCACAGGGGCGCGTCTCCCCAAGGAGCTCGCCTTTCCCAGCCCGGCAGAGACCAGCACAGCACGTGATGGGCAGAAATAAAAATAAACACTTCCCATTCCCGGACCGTGGGGCCACCCCCGCGCCGCGCGCCGCGGCGAGCAGGGGGCGCCCTGCGCCGACCAGCCCCCGCCGCTGCAGCCCGGAGCCCCCGGCCCTGAACCGCCGGCCCGGACGGGCCCCCCGGGCCCCCGGCCTTCGCTCTTTCCGGCCGCGCCGCGCCCCGGCGCCTACCTCTCGGATTTGGTGAACTTCCGGAATGCCTGTCGGAGGTCGTGGAAGGACCTGTACGTCTGCGGCTCGGCGGAGATGCCCTGCGCCCGGGTGGTCCGCGGGCCGATGTGGGTCGAGGGCACCGGCAGCACCGACTGGCATTTGTGGAGTTTCCTCTTCAGCTCCTGGATTTCCTCCTCCTTCTCTGACAGCCGCTTCTCCAGCTCTTTGATCCTCTCCTCCTTGAGCATGAGAATCTTGGCAAAGTCTTCCTCCAGCTCGCTCATTTTTCCCTCGGCCCGTCCGCGAAACTTTTCTCTGGCGGCGGCGGCTGGGCGGGCGGGCGGCCGGGAGCGGCGAGCGCACGGCGACAGGGAAGGGGCGCTGAGCACTGGCGCGCGGCAGAGCGCTGCCCCTAATGCGGCGCGGGGAGCCGCTCTCTTCGATCCACTTCTGCTGAATGGACTAAAAGCACCGAGGGGAGGATGAGAAGTCTAAAAGCGACGGAGAGGAGAGGCAGAGTGCTAATCCCCAGCCTCTCCGGGGAATAGGTGATTATCTTTCATTGAGAAACCAATTAGAGCAGCCGGTCCTCCCCTGAGACCCCCTCCTCCGTCCCCTTTTCCCAGTCACTCCGTGAGACGGCGCGCGCGCCACCCCACCGAGAGCCTCGTTTCTAGCTGAGGGTTGGAGCAGAGAGCCTGGTCTCACTCCATCACACCAAAGTCACTCTTCCACGCTAAATGGTACCAAAGGAAGGGGGTGGGGTAGAGGTGGAGTGGGGGGAGAGATTTATGCCACTTGATCCTTGAAATAGCAGCAATTACCATGTGATCTAGAGGATGACGCAGCTCTTGTAACTGGATCCTGAAGAGTGTGTGTGTGAGAGTGTATGTGTGTGTGTATGTGTGACATTTCATAAATATTAAACTGCCTTTGGAAAATAATCTGCATAAATTCACCTTTGTTTCACCTTTTACTTTTCTGCTCTAGATGCCTAGGGGGTGTGTGCGGAGTTCTGACTGTGAAGTCCCCTGGTTGTGACCCTAAGTAATAAGAAAGACAGAGCAATAGCAGTTCCAGGTTTTTGCAGCATAAAAGTTTACTGGAAATTGTGAACTGAAATTGTAGGTGAAGAAGTTGGATGAGCATATGGTAATGAGCCAGATGTTTCCCGAAAAGGGAAAAGGCCAGGCGTTGATTGTAAACTTCTACTACAGTTGAATTTTATATATTGAGCATCCAGATTACATCACATCATCGTTTCCATGGTTCTCAAGTGTTAGCTGCGGGTGCCAAACTGCTGGGTCACCCTCTCAGTTCCAGTTTGGGGGAGAGAAATTGCATCTGTAATCATCTCTGTGTGTGTTCTGTGCATCCATCACCTACCCTGTGTTAAAGGAATTGTTCTACCCATTTGAGCCGGAGTATTTGCTAATACCTACACTTTCTTTTTTACAATGTGTGTGTCACAGACAGCATTTTTCACAACATAAATCACTTTAAGAGTTTATCTTGGTGAATGTGTAAGAGGTATTTCTTTATGATCAACAAATTAGTAAATCTTTAAAAAAAAAATTGGAACTAAGATACCAAAGGATTCTTTTTGAAATACTAACTTTCCTTAAAAAGAAAAAAAAAATCAATGTATAATTACTGGCTACTTACAAAAAAAATCATGCTATCTTGTCTGAAACAACTAAGGAAAAACAGGCATATACTTTGGTTTATAAATAAACCCTAAAATTTATTTTGGATATTTGTTTATTATTTACTGTGAGTTCTACTCATCTGACTTTCTTAAATTAAAAATATTTTAAACCTCATCTGAATTTCTTAATCACACCAGATGCTCAAGTCTGGCTACATGTACTCATATTTGAGAAAGGGTGCTCTGTGTTGTTGATAGTTACTATTCTGTTGCTTCTATCTATGAACTTAATCTGCTATAATCCTTTTAGAAACACTAAAATAATTGACATTTAAAAATAATCCATAAGAAAAAAACTTTGGTCACATTAAAAAATCTAGGCATGGCTTCAACTTATTTACGGAAGAAATAAAAATAGGTTTAAAATGACTCTAAAAAGGTTTTTCCCAACTCTAACACAATCTTAAATGAAAATATTATTCAAGTGTTTTTCTCCTGCTTATTAAAAAAGTAACATTTAAACCATGATTTCACACACACACCTCAAATCCCTAAATTCGTCTCTCTCTTCCAAAATAAAACTTATTTTTGAGTAAGTCAGTTTTAACTTAATGTTGATACCTAGGGACATTAAATCTTGTCCACTGACTTAAGAAATATTTAATTTAGAGCACAGGAAAGATTGAGAAAAGACATCCTGGTAGAAGAATAAACATTGAATTATTAATATTAAAAATATTATATATATTTTATATATTATAATATATTAGAGCTGAGAGAAACTTTGAAGATGATCTAACTCAACTACTTCATATTATTAAAGAGGAAAATGAGATCTTGAGAGAGAAAGTTCAAGATCACCCAAGGGCAGAAGTTTGAATCCAGGACACCTAATACCTACAAAGGGTGCTTTCCTTGCCATGTGGCTCCTAGGTTAGAACCAGAAAAGCTAGAGATTCTACTATTCTGATGATCCAGCGTTCAAAGATGTGACATTACCCTTGGTGGCTTACTTCTAAATCTGTAACAGTAATGTTGTCAAAGAAGAAGTATTAATGAAACCTTAGTTGTTGGGGTTTTTTTTTTTTCCTCTTAAAGGAGAAGGTCGCCATCTAGCGCTCTTGGAGAAATTTGCCAAATAAAAATTGTAATCACAACAAAGTTGAAGTTGTCCTTAAATACCTGTACTATTGTTTTTATGTCTCATCTTTGAGAGAAATAAAGAAAATATGCAGAATTTTGTGTCAGAATAAAACATTTTTTTAAAATTTGATGTTCTTTTAGCCACTGGATGTTGATGATGATGGTAAAGATTTATTGAGTGATTAATATGCACTGGCACAGGGCTAAGCCCTTTATTCGACAGACTGATTTTAATCCCCACACTAACTCTGTAAAGTAGGTGCGATTACTCATTTACAGTTTACAGAGGAGAAACTAATGCTTAGCCAGATTAGGTAATTTGTCAAGATTTGACCCTGGTTGTCTTAATACCCCACACAGCACTGCTTCTATCTGAAACGCATTAAAGTATCTACTTCTCTGTGAGCCCAGTGACAAGCAAAACTAAAATGTCTTTCTTAGTGGGGACACACTAAGTTTAAAATCACACACAAACGAAGATAAGTTCCTAAGATTCTGGTGTCTAACAATTGATCTTTTTCCCAAGGTCGTTTGCTCCTTGTGATACTTTGGAATACATTATACAATTCACATATAATTTCAAATGGTTTTCTTAAAAAAGTATATGTGCTTTCAATTGTTATGATTGTGCTTTTCCTCCCCTTCTCTCTCCTCTATAATAAAAAACAGATCACTTGCAGTGTTGAGGCCATAGTGAGCTATGATCCGGCCACTGCATTCCAGCCTGGGCAACAGAGAAGACCCCATATCTCTAAAATATACAAACAAACAAACAGCATACATAAAATAAAAGGCACTTTCTAAAGAACGTGAAAGCTTATAAGATGTAAACAGCCTCTTTAGGAATTCCTGTCCTTAATCTAGGTCAGTGTCATAGGGAGCAATAAGAGGACAGTGCCTATAAAAAATTAAAAACAATAAAACTAAAAGTCAGTCTGCTTTTTATTATCTCTATTTGCTGGAAGTTATAAATGATGTCAGTCATAAAATATTCGTCTCCCCACCTAAAATATTCTATTGGTCTACGTTCAAACAATGGCTGCATTTACTGTTGAGCAGGTAGACCACTCCCATCACTCTACCCCTTGGACTAACACTGACCTTGGTGCATGTTGTAAAGAACCAGATCAAAGAAAGTGGTCACATGCACATGTTTTGAGTGAAGTTCACATGGATGACAGCAAAAAAGTGTAGAAAAGAGGTTTGGGAAAATGAAAATAGAGACATAGATCCCAGCTTGTGAAATAGGTGGGTTGGGAGGTTGGGGGGAGGTCAACAAAATTCAACTCATCTGTTTCCAAACACATCTCTAAGTTGCAAAAATGACAGTACTTGTGAAATTTTCCATCAAAGTATGCATTTGGTGAACTAAAAAGAGTACTGGAATTAGAATCAAAAGATTGATATTTATGTTTCAATTCTGTCACCTCTGGAGTTGTGTGTTTTTAGGCAAGTCCCTTAACTTCTCTGAGATAGACTTTACTCACTTGGAAAATAAGGAGTTACCTAGGGTCCATTTCATCTTTCTAACTTCAATGATTCTATGGATTTCCGTTTTCCCTCTTAATCACATTTGGAAATTATCAGCCTGTAATTATTTTTTATTTCAGCATATTACCAGGATACAAATGATTAGGTTACATATATTGCCTTTGCCCCACCTGAGTGAGAGTTTTAAGCATGTCCATCCCCCAAATGGTGCACACTGCACCCATTAGGTGTGAATATACCCATCCCTCCTCTGCCCTCCCACCTGCCTGACACCCGATGAATGTTACTGTTATGTGTGTACATAAGTGTTGAGTAGTTAGTACCAATTTGATGGTGAGTATATGTGGTGCTTGCTTTTCTATTCTTCAGATACTTCACTTAGCAGAATGGGCTCCAGCTCCACCCATGATAATACAAGAGGTGCTAGATCACCATTGTTTTTTGTGGCTGAGTAGAGCTCCATGGTATACACATACCACATTTTATTAATCCACTCATGTATTGATGGGCACTTCGGCTGTTTCCACATCTTTGTAATTGTGAATTGTGCTGCTATAAACATTTGAGTACAGATGTCTTTTTTGTAGAATGTCTTTTTTTCCTTTGGGTAGATGCCCAGTAATGGGATTGCCTGATCAAATGATAGTTCTACTTGTAGCTCTTTGAGGTACCTCTATATTACTTTCCACAGAGGTTGCACTAGTTTGCAGTCCCTTCAGCAGTGTATGAGTGTTCCTGTCTCTCCACATCCATGCCAACATTTATTGTTTTGAGACTTTTTGATAAAGGCCAATCTCTCTAGAGATAAGTGATATCTCATTGTGGTTTGGATTTGCATTCCCCTAGAGATTAGAGATGTTGAGCATTTTTTCATGTTTTTTGGCCATTAGTCTATCTTCTTTTGAAAAATTTCTGTTCATGTTCTTTGCCCACTTTTTGATAGGGTTATTTGATTTTTTTCTTGCTCATTTTCCTGAGTTCTAAATAGATTCTAGTTATCAACCCTTATCCAATGTGTAACATGGGAATATTTTCTCCCATTCTGTAGGTCATATGTTTGCTCTCGTGATAGTTTCCTTGGCTGTGCAGAAGCTTCTTAATTTGATCATGTCCCATTGTTTGTTAGTGCTGTGATTGCCTTTGGGGTCTTCTTCTTTGCCTACTCAATGTCTATAAGAGTTTTTCCAACATTTTCTTTTAGAGTTCTTACAGTTTTATGCCTTAAGTTCAAGTCTGTTATCCACCATGAGTTGATTTTTGTGAGAGGTGAAAGGTGTGGATCCTGTCTCAGTCTTCTACATGTGGCTATCCAATTTTCCCAGTGCCATTTACTGAATAAGGATTCTTTTCCCCGGTGTATGTTTTTGTCTGCTTTGTCAAAGACTAGATGGCTATATGAGGATCATTTTATATCTGGGTGCTCAGTTCTATTCCATTGGTCTGTCTTTGTTCTTGGGCCAATATTATGCTATTTTAGTTACTATAGGCTTGTAGTATAGCTTGAAGTCTGGTCAACTGATGCCTCCCAATTTATTCTTTTTGCTTAAGATTGCTTTTGCTATATGGGATCTTCTCTGGTTCCATAGGAAGTATAGAATTATTTTTTCTAGATCTTTGAAAAATGATGTTGGTCTTTTAATAGGGATTGCATTGAATCTGTAGATCAGTTTGGGTATTGTAGACATTTTAACAATGTTGATTCTGCCCACCCATGAGCATGGTATGGTTTTCCACATGTTTATGTCCTCTGCTATTTCCTTCCTCATTGTTTTGTAGTTCTGCCTGTAGAGGTCTTTTACCTCCTTAAATATATTCCTAGGTATTTTATTTTCTTTGTTGTTTTGTGAAGGGTATTGAGTCTTTGATTTGGTTTTCAGTTTGACTATTGTTGGTGTATAGGAATGCTACTGATTTGTTTACATTGAGTTTGTAGCCTGAGACTTTGCTGAATTTGTTTATCAATTCCAGTAGTCTCATGGCAGAATCTTTGATGTTTTCTAGATATAAGATCATATCATCAGCAAACAATGATAGTTTGACCTATTCTGCCCCCATTTGGATGCCCTTGATTTCCTTCTCCTGTCTGATTGCTCTGGCTAGGACTTCTAGCACTATGTTGAATAGAAGCAGTGATAGAGGGCAACCTTGTCTGGTTCCAGTTCTAAGTGGGAATGCTTTGAACTTTTCCCTGTTCAGTATGATGTAGGCTGTGGGTTTGTTATATATGGCTTTGTCATATTTAGGTAAGTCCCATTTGTGCCTATTTTGTTAAGCATTCTTATCACAAAAGTCCAATGCAACATGTTACACTGTCTTACTTTGTGACAAATGCTCAGGAACAGGCCAGGAACATAACTGAATTTAGAGTGTGTGCCCTTCCTTCACTTAGATATTTTTTATAGATTTTCTTTTTTTCTTTTTTTAATTTCAAAACATTATGAGGGTAAAATGTTTTTGGTTACATGTACCACTTTTGTAATCTTGAGTCAGGGTTATAATTGTACCCATCACCCAGATAGTGTTCATTGTACCTGTTGGGTAGGTTATTGTCCATCCCCTCTTGCCCCCTCCCTCCCTGCTTGATTTCCACTGAGTTTTACTTCCCTTTGTACACATGTGTGTTCATTGGTTAGTTTCTCTTTAATAAAGAATTAGGTACTTCTTGTCTTATTAAATATATTTAAGGACAATTTAAGAATGGCCTAGTATTTTAGAAACAAAAGCCTAACATTATTAGATATATATGTCTTTAAGGATATGAGAAAATAAACTCTGGCCATAATCCTCCCTATCTGCTTTACATTAATGGAAACATTCGTCTGTGCTTATCTCAAATTATTTCAAATGAACAGTTTCCATGTGAAAAAGCTAACAAATATTTGGTAGGCATAAGGAGCCCTCTATTTTGACAGCCTCTCAGTCGTTTATAACTATCATGATTTTCTTGGTCTCTAATCAAAATTGCATAGTTAGTTCAACAGCTCATTTACTATTTCAGATGCAATGAGGCCACATTCATTTGGAAATGATTTTATCAGGATGTCTAGGTATTTATTATAAAAATAAACTATATTTTGCTTTTATATTTGTAAAAGAAACAGTTGTACAGAACCTATTATATTCCAGGAGATGTTAAAACTGTCATATTTACAAAGCTTGCAAGTGCTGTATTGATTATGTTTTCCAAATCTGTGTTATATATGGCTCGATTTTAGCAGCCTTAATAAAAGTGAGAAGGTGGAAGTAACACTCAAAATTTTCCCACAATAATTTTAAAGAACTGTGTTAATTACGATGAAAAGTCATTGTTTGTATTGAAAAATGCTTTGGCTCAGCAGTCTTCTCCCCTTTCCATGGCATCCTTTGCAACCACCCACAGTCTGCAGAGAGCAGAGAGGCGGCAGAGAGACTGAGGATATTGAAGTAGGAAGACGCAGTATCTACCACCCTTCATTGAAGACTTCATCTAATAAAGGGAGATCACTTTACAAGGCACAGGCAGGCAGACATTACTCAGACTGTGGCTAAAGTCATCAGCAAGAAACTCTGCCAGGAATACCTTGGGGTAACATAAGGTGGTGCTGGAGTGTGTGTGAGTGTGTGTGTGTGTGTGTGTGTGTGTGTGTGTGTGTGAATTTCAGTCACTGTGCGTTTCTTCTAAGTCATTCCTCTAGCGTGACAATGTCAGTAAAAAACAGACTCTTCCTTTAAAAGTCTCCATTCAGAATATTTGGGAATGTTAAGAACAGAGATGGAGTGATGTAAAGAAGAGATGGAAAATGCCACAAGTTGCTGAGGGTTAGACTTTAGTGCATTGCTATCAATCAGGATAGACAACTTCTGCCCCCTCTGTACTCAGACAAACTGATTTACCTTTTGTGCAAATGTCAAATTAGCATTCTAGGAAAGATACAGGAGAAGAGGTATTTATACCAGGAATCCTTTTATTAAGGATATCATGGCATTGTTTCTTTGACAGGGAAATTAAAAATAAATGTTTGTATTATTACCTGCGTAGATGTACTTGGTTTCATTCATTCAACAAGTATTTTTTGCTCACTTTTCTAGAGATCATAGGCTCTCTGCTAGACACTGGGGATAGAGATGAGTAAGACAGAGTATCTTCTGTGAAGAAACTCATGACAGTACAGGAAGAAGGAGCTACTCTAGGATTAGGGAACAGAGACAGATAAATGACTAATGGCAGAGTTGTAGTGGGAAAAATTAAGAGGTTTTTTTTTCCCAAAACGCTGCCATATTATCGAGGAAGGGGAGGAAAACATTCAGCTGTGGGTGTGTGTGCACGTACATGAGAAAAAGAGAGAGAGAGAGAGACGTCTCAGTCCATTTTGCAAAAATTAACTTGCCAAAAAGCAATTCAAAGAAAGCCAAAATCACCAAATGACCAATTTGACATATGCCCACTTTGTTGCAACCAAAGGATTAATTTGCCAAACAAATTATGAAATTATCTGAATTTTTATAATTTAAAACTAACCGAAAACTTTCATTAAGGAAGAGCCTTTTTGAATATATGTATAATCCCTTTGAACAGATTCTTCTATGGACATGTCCTCTGAAAAGCCCAGGTCACTGTTTAACTTGTCAGGTGATAGTGAGCTGGTGGGCTGGTGTGGGCAAGACAAGGCCACACACTTGCCCGAAAGTATAAGTGGAGGGGGGCCTTTTGGAATGACTCTCCAAGGAATTGAAGTTTTAGCCTAAGAGATGCTGATTCAATAAAATGCCATAACCAGGGAAATTTTTACAGTAAATAACATATGGAAGCTTCCAAACGGATATTTGAAAACAACCAAATATTATCTGTGGCACCAGTAAAGTGGTGCTATAGTCTCCTCACTGGGTTTAATGCTTATTTAAAATTGGCCTCTTTTTTCACTTCTTCTATAAGGACTTTTTTTTTTTTTTTTTTTTTTTTGTGGGTATGAAAACCCATTCACCAGGAAGATCAGGTTAAAATAAGTAGGTTGTTTAAAGAAATAGAGTACTCTGACAGAGTTAACCTTGCCAATGCAAATAAGGTTTACTTGTTTAATAGCGAAGTGTAGCATAACATTTGAATTATCACTATTCTATTACTTAGAGTACCAAAAACTCCATTTTTATTTTATACAAATTAAAACATCTTTCCAAATACAGACAAAATAAACAGTTAATACACTATATAATAGAGAATGCTTATTAGTGTACAGAATGTGAATGTGTTTTAAAATTGCTGCTATCGATGAAACACCATATATAGGAGATTACAGAAAAACTGGAGGTGTAAAAATTACAAAACCTTCTATAAACAACAATAATTTCAATAGTAAAGTTTAATTTTCTATACTTTGAAAAGTAGGAATGGTGTGATTAATCAAAATTTTCTGGGTAATAATTATGGTATACCTTCCCAGATAGATTTACCTCTAAATTCAATGCAATTTCAACAATATTTTCAAATATCAATAGAAATAGATGAGTTGATTTTAAAATTCATATGAAACAGATATTATAGAGGAATTAAAATATATTAAAAATAACAAAAATTACAGTCTTGTCCTACCAAACATCAAGTATACTATAAAGCTATAATAATTAAAACAATGTGACGAGTAATTTTTAAAAAGGATATATTAAAAAACACACAATTTAGAAATAGATCTATATCTTTCTTTTCCATTTTTTAATTTTGGTAAAATATACATCACATGAAATTTGCCATGTTAACCATTTTTAACTGTAAAGTTCAGGGGCTTGAGGTACATTCACATTGTTCTGCAACCATCACTACCATACATCTCTAGAAATTTTTTGTCTTCCCAAACTGAAACTCTGAACCCATTAAACAGTAACTCTCCATTCCATTCTTACTCCATTCCATTCTACCAGCAATCACCACTCTACCTCTATAAATTTGACTATTCTAGGTAACTTAAAGTAGAATGATACGGTATTTGTCCTTCTGTGGTTGGTTTATTTCATTTGATATAATGTCCTCAAGATTTATCCATGTTGTAACATGTGTGAGAATGTCCTTCCTTTTAAAAGTGGAATAATACTCCATTGTATGTATATACCTCATTTTGTTTATCCATTCATCTGTCAATAGATACTTGGGTTGCTTCTACCTCTTGGTTATTGTAATAATGTAGTTATGAACAATGGTGTACAAATATCTTTTCAAGTCTCTGCTTCATTTCTTTTGGGTACATACTCAGAAGCAGAATTTTTAGATCATAGATAATTCTATGTTTAATAACAGATACTGTTTTATAAATACATAAAACAGGGTTGGCATCCACAATACACAAAAAGCTCCTACAAATCAACAAAATACCAAAATTCCAATACAAAATGACAAAAACAAACATGTTCATTTTGACTAATAAAATTCATTTGGGTCTGTCAAATTGGAAAAATTTAAGAGATTGATAATATTCCTTATTATCAAAGTTGTAATAAAAGGGCCCTCCCAAATATTGATGAGCTCATAAGTTGTCATTAAAGCCCTTTGTAGTAAGCAATTTAGCAGTAGCTATCCAAATTTTAAGTGTATATTTGCTTTTACTCAGCAATCCTACGTCTAAAAATTAATATATTAATAGAAATAATGATTCATGTGTATATATTAATACAAAGGTTTTTTGCTCTTTGTAAAAGAGAAAAAAATAACCTAAATAAGCAACTAAATAATATATACAAGACCTGTAAGATCTCTAAGACACAATGAAAAGTGAAATAAGGCACAAAAGTTGTGATTTCATTTACATGACCAGGTTTACATAACATATGTAAAATATGAGTATATGTATATAAACTGAAAATAAACTGTTAACCAGGTTACCTTGGGGAAGGCAAGGAGGAATGAGAAGAGGTGAGGGAGAACTGTTATGTTTTACAAGCTCTACATTTATTGAATATTTTATAGTGAGAATATGCTAATATATGTTGTCTATAATTTTTATAATGTCACTGAGGTATGATTTAGATACAATAAACTACACATATTAATATTTAAAATGTGCAATCTGAGTTCAGACAGGTATGTATATACCCATGAAACTATCACTGCAATCAAGACACCAAACCATAAATTTTAAATATTATTGAACTTCCATGATTTTTCAATATATAAATATCATGAATAAAATGACTAAGGTTTACTAACACAGTATCCAGAAAGAGCTGAAAAGTCATCCTTCCCTTTGCCCTTCCCTTACTCTCAAAGTTTACCCTGGAGACCAGCAACAGCCGCCCTCTCACTGATGCAATGTGTCATCCTAAAATGTGCTTTCAAAAGCATTAGCCGTCATATTTGCTTGTTTTCAATAACTCCTTAGTCATCTTCAGGAGGGCAGCCTCCAAAAGAGTAAAGCAAATGGGATGCCCTAGGATCTTACAGTTCAATGGATTTTAAAAATAACCTAATTCAATTCCCTGCACATACACAAAAATCCTTTCTAAAACATCCCTGAGAGATAGCCTTGTATACCAGTGGCTAGATGTTTTAAGCAATTAGAACTAGTGCAACAATCATTTATATAAATCAGGGTGTCATCAACCTCAGTGCTGTTGATGTTTTGGGACAGATAATTAATTCTCTGTTGTGGGGGGTATTCCCTGTGCATTGTTCAGTAACATCTTTGGCCTCTGCCCACTATAAGCCAATAGCAACACCTTGTCCTGAATTGTTATAAACAAAGGTATCTCCAGACATTGCCAGATGACATTGCCAAATGACAGTTGGCATTGTTGAGACCCACTTGTACAAATTGACACTAAAAGTTAATCATCAAAATTAATTCTTATGTGAAACACTTCAAATCGTCTTTATTCATAATTTTTATCTTAATCTGCATTTACTTTCAATCATCACATGGGAATAGTAGAGAGAAGTCGTTGCCGTATTGCAACACTGAAGGGACTGACTACTGAGATAGAGTTAGGTATAAAGCCAAAGGCAGCACTGAAAAGAAAAACCAATTTGACCCCTGGTGAGGGCTGCTTGTTTCCCACTTCCCTGCCATTCTGGTCTAACAGAGCTTTAAAGAACTAAACCGGAGGACTCTGGTCCTTATACTATGCCTGATTCTTTCTTTGATTTCAAGTTCATTATAAGAGAACAGAGCAACCAAAAAACTAATGAGATTCACACTGAACTTTGATATAAAAATTATCATTCAATGATTAGATATGGGCATTTAATACTTTCTTGGACCCCATTCAGGAAAATGGGAGAATGTTATCAAGTGTAGCATAAACCTGTTTCTCATTTCCTTAAGATACCCTTTCAAGATTCTTTTTAAACAGGATTTCCAGCTCTATTCTTTTCTCAACATGTGATTGATGCAGAAGTGATATATATTCAATATGTGGAATTTAAGCTCCCTCCAAATAAACCCTTTTACTTTAAATCAAAATAAATAATAAATGATGTCCACAGAGATTTGATAAAGACATCCTTTTGTAATCATTGAAGAAATAAAAAGAGGTTAGCCAATTAGTTAGTGTTTTGATAATGTAGCTTCAGATTTAATGACATAGCTTAATGGATAGTGCTTGAAAAGTTTTGATTATTTAGTAGTGAGCTAAGTTATATGACTTCTCTCGAAATTAGAATTTACATTGCATTTTCAATCAGCTCCAGTTAATGCAAAATACAGAACCAATTATAGAGATGTCCATAATGGGGAATTTAATATGTTAGCAAGTTCTTAGTTTTATAGCTATACATGGCCTGACTTTTAAAACAAAGTAAAGTCTTATGCTCAATTGTTAGTAATATTATAATTAGTCATATATTCACTGAACACTTTTTAGAAGCAATGTTGTTAAGCCCCTTATATATATTAAACATATATAACCTTAGAATTCTCTAAATGTTATTTCCTCAGCTATAGTGACATTTAGCAAAATATATAACTTCTCAAGTGTCAATGTCCTCATGTGTAAAATGGGGATAACAATAGTACCTTTATCATTGGGTGATTACAAAAATTAAATATTTAGTAGTAGTAGTGATAATATTAAGAACAATACTTCATCACCACATTTAATTTAAATAATTACATCAAAAGTCTCCATGTAGTTTCTAAGTAGAATTATTATATTACAGTAAGTCTTTTCTGAAAAATTATGTCACTGTAAGAATATTGATTAATTAATATACATTATCATTTGGAAACTGGGGTGTCCTTGTGGTAGATCATTTGCAAAAGTACCCATAATAATTCCCTTCCCAGGTCAATGCCTTTGAGAAACCCTCTGTCATATTGACACAGTGATGACCTGTGTAACTTGCTTTGGCCAACGACAATAGCAAACGTGACACAAACTGAGACTTGAAAAGTGCTCATACATCATGCGCCTGATCTTTCTTGCTGCTCTTGGGAAAACTATGACCGTAAGAATGAGCCCTGTCCAGCCTGCTGGATGATACATGAGATGTGATCCAGTCACCTCCATTGACCCTGCCACCAGGCAGCCAACTACCAGACATGTGAGTGAGATCATGAGCCCCTACCTAACTGCAAACATATGAGTGAGCCCAGCCAATACAATCAGGAACAGAGATCCAGCCCAGCAAGGCTGAACCTAAATTGCTGACCCACAGAATCATAAACAAACAAAATGGTTGTTGTTTTAAACCACTCAATTTTGGAGTAGTTTATTACACGGCAAAAGCTAACTGATACAGTCCCCACAGACAATATAAATAAAGATTAAAAAATCATAATGCAGAATGCAGCTAATATTCTAAATTTATATTCCTAGATAAAGATCCTGGCTTATCAATAACATATCATCATAGCATTAAATAATTCACCTAAAAAATAAACAAGTCCTATTTGGTTTTATAGTCAATGGTAAACACTAGACAGCGATATGATATACAAAGGTAGGGTCCTCATCTCCATAGAACAACAATAATAGACAAGCTTTATCTTTTATGCTCAATTCAATCTAGTGAATGATGGCAGCTTTCAGTGTTCTGTTTAGAGATTCTAAGACCATCTCTAATTTTGATAGGCGGTGGGAAGTACATACATATCATATATTTGCAAGCCTTGCCATAGATTAGACACACACTTAGAATGTTTGTGCCCATAAAAAAATTTCATTACGTATTTTGCATTGCCCATATCTCTGTAGAGGTCATAGTTAAGACTTATTTTTCACTTACTGGTAATTTTTAAAACAATTTTAGTTGAGGTTGTGAAGTTCTCATTGAACTGTATTAGGTTATTAAGTAACCTAAGTTACTTATATATACCTAAGTTATACTTAATATATACCTAAGTTATATTAAGTATGTCCAATTTCCTTAATTTCTATATTTGACAGTTGACATCTCTGACATTTTACCAAGGACACTTGTTTTATTTTTATTGTGAAGGAACATCCTCAGTCTTTCAAACACACATTTTGGCCTGCGATTATCTTTCAAAATTTTTTTAGAGCAATTTTTGTGAAACCATGGATAAGTCAAAAATTTGTGTTATTTTCAAATATGAGTTCTGTCATGGAACCAATGCTACAGAGACAGCTCAAAATACCAACGAAGTGTTTGGGAGGATGTGGCTCATAAGCACACAGTATGTCAATGGTTTGAGAAGTTCCATTCTCATTATTTTAATCTTGAAAATGAGCCCCGTGGGCAACCTGAGACCAAGGTAGATAACAATGAGCTCAAAACTGTACTGGAAGTGAATTTATCTCAGCCTAAGCGTGAATTAGCAGCAAAGTTTGACATTAGTAGTCCAACAATATTGGACCCTCTGAAACAAAGCAGCAAAGTAAAGAACCTGGATGGTTGGGTTCTGCATGAATTAAATGAGCGTCAGCAGAGAAATCATCTCAAAGCTTGTCTTTTGTTTGCTGTCATGACATAAAGGTGAACGATTTCTACATAGTATTGTTACATTGATGAAAAGTGGATTCTTTTTGACAATCATAGGTGTTCAGCACAATGGTTGGATAAAGATGAAGTGCTTAAACACAGTCCAAAACTAAATATTCATTAAAAAAAAAAAAAGATAATGGTGTCTGTTTGGTGGTCCAGTGCTGGCATTATCCACTCCAGCTTCATAAAGCCTGGTCATTTGATTACAGCAGATGTCTACTGCAACCAATTGGACAAAATAATGAGGATGCTTGAGATTAAGCAGCTGAGATTGGTCAACAGAGACAGGCCAATCCTCTTGCAAGACAGCACTCAACCACATGCCACACAAACAACACTGCTCAAACTACAGCAACTGGACTTGGAAACTCTCTGTCATCCACCATACTCACCAGACCTTGCACTAACTGACTACTATTTCTCTCAGGGTTTGGACCACTTCTTGCAAGGAAACATATTCAATTCTCAACAAGCTGTGGAAAACGCCTTTTACGATTTCATCGCCACTCTCTCTCCAGGCTTCTTCACTGCTGGCATAAACAAGCTACCATTAAGATGGCAAAACTGTGTGGATAATTTAGGCACACACTTTGATTGATTGTACTGCTTCTTGTTTGAGATATAATAAACTACACTTTTGATTAGAAATCAGATATTTCCTATTTAATGACCTAATAATACTACCTAAATGTCCTTACTGAAAAGACAGAGACTTTGTATTTAAGAGTACAACCAAGTATGTTCTGAAGAAAGCACCCTGGCTCTCTCTTCATTGCCTACACCAACCTAATTCCACTAGAACAGCTAAGCAGGCCACTGTGGAAAGCAAGGGTTATCATCGTAAGAATTAACAGCCGGGAAGAAGGTTTGTGATGAAGCCTGATGATTTTTGTTTGTTCATTCAGACCACATTGCCTGGGGAGTGTTTACATACTCAACGGGATGGCCAGGGCCAAGGCAAGAAAATAAATGGAAGAGAGAGATGGAGAAATACCAAATGAAGCCTGCCTGACTTATCTACTTAGAACCACAAGTTTCTTCCCTTTCCCTGGAATCCTTGAATACCAATGTCTGTTCTAACCATCTAGTGTTTGATTATTTTCTTTCTATAACTATTATAAGCATCTTGACTAAAGGCACCATGTAGGAAACTTCTCTTGTGTTCTCCCATAGCTCCAAATAATCCCCTTAGGGATAGCTTTTATGAAAATTATTAAGTCTTCATTATGTGCCAGACACTATGCTAGCACTCTACATAAATTAGCATCAATTTAAACCTTATAATAATTCTAAGGTAGGTATCATCCACATTTCACAGCTTTAGGAATGGAATCTTAAAGAGCTAGAATAATTTGCCCAAGATTATACTTCAACTAGGTTATAGAGCCAGTTTAGGGGCCCAGATCTTTGTGACTGTAACAACAATGCACTTATCCACTGTGTACCGCCGCCTCCTGGCATTCAAATGGAGTTCTTGTGTATGTGCACAATGTGGTAGTTAAAGCCATTGGCTTGGATACAAATTCCCATTATCAGAATATTTTTGTTATAGTGATCACTGCGGGTCTCAGTTACCTCATTAGTAACGTGATTTACACTCAGAGTCCCAGAGAGATAAGGATGACTTACTCAAAATAATATAATTAGAGAAGGGTTTACCAAATTGAATATTTATAATGGTGAGGTCTAAAGGTAGAGGAACCACCACGTATGGTGAACGATCCTGAGTCTGGTAACAGTGGGCCATTACCCACACACACATACCCCAGCCAGAAGGGAAAAGCAAGGGAACATAAGAGATCCTGAGAAGAAAGCTCTCATGGGAAGACCTGTGACTTTCAGAAGAGAGTCCCAGCCTGACCCAATAAAGGGGCTGGGCAGTAATCAGCTCCATCTCTCTCTCTTCTGTCACTCTGATCTCTTGCCACTGCCTCCCAGTGGCCAAACCCACACTAACCAGAGGGAAAAGAGCCCCACCGAGGTAATTCATGTGGGCCAGCCTCCTGGGGCAGAGAGCTGTAAAAAAGGGGAGAGAATGCAACTATAGGAGCAAATGGACCATACTGGGTCACATATTAGAATAGCAATAGTACCTCCTTACAGAGTTTTAATAATAATTAAAAAAACTCATGAAAATAAAACACTAGAAATCATGTCTAGTACTCAGTAAATATTAGCTATAATTATTATAACTCATTCATTTATCCAATAAAATCTTAACTGAGAACTTACTACGTTTGAGGCACTATGGACATGAGCTTTGTCCTAAGGAAACTTATAATCCAGTTGTGCTCACATGAAGTAATACACAGTGGAGATTTCAGCAAGCGCCTTCGTTATACCTAAAGTTGGGGTTCAGGCACATCTGGAAAAGTCTGGCAAGCCAGTATAATAGAAAGGTTTTGTTTTCTAAGTGGCCCTCAGGATCTTGTTGGACAATAACACATTCTAATGGCAACAATAGCAGGCCCACGAAAGTTTAATCAGTAACAAAGCCTCAGCTGTCTGAGGCAGGTGTGGTGTGGAGTACAGCGAGGTAGTTGCCAGGACAATTTATCTCCTGTCCCACCCCTCGAGAACTTTGGACTGAGTCCTACAATGATGAAGCTGGGAAAGCTGTATGGAAGAAAGAGCTGAATCCTCATAGGTGTTAGAGGCTCAAGGGTAACTGAAGGTACAGAGGGGCATTCATCCCTGCTTTGCAGAGATATCCCACCCTGTTTTGGCAGCAGCAGAGGTGGTGCTGGGAAGGCCACAGTGGGAAGTCAAGGGAGGCAGATGCCACAGATCCTAGTTCTTCCACCAGGTGGAAGTAGCAAAGGACTCCATGGTACCCATTCAAGAGAGGACTAAAGAATACCTCTCTAAGCCATGTGGTGACAGACCAGATGTGTTTGCGAGTTCCTGTCGATGTTCAGAGGAACTCCCGGAAACACCTGGCCACTACAAGAGTCTAGAGATAGAAAGCAGTGACATTCAGTTTATACAAATCACAATAACGTATAGTTTACAAGGACTAAGGGTTCTTAAGCATAACTACAGATGAAGGAATCTGAAAGCATAACTACAGATAAGGAATCTGAAAAAGCAAGCAACAATCTTCAGTATTGTTAGGAATTAGGCCAGGTTCCTCCATGAAGATTACGTGGAGCTGGGCATCAAAGAACAAAGATGACTTGGAGATGAAGAGGCAGGCAGTATGGAAACCAGGGGCTGAAGAACCTCAGGGTGAAAGGGACGCTCTGATCAGGGTGCAGGAAAATTATACAGATCGAGTTTGGAGAAAAGCAAGCAGTCCAGTTTGATTGGCAGAGGTCCTAGAAAACCAGCCTTAGGAATGTGGTGTTTATTCCATGAGCAACTGAAAATTTTTCAAGGGGGAAATGATAGAGGAAGAGTTATGAGCTTGATGAATATGTGGTGCACAAATTCAAACAAGAAGGAACCAAAGCCAGGGAAATTGCTCAGAGTTTACTTTAACAGCTTGCTAATAGAAAATAAATGCATGTGATGTCATTCTTAGGTGCCAAACACTGTCATTAATAACATTGCAATTATAGCTACCATTTATTTAGCACTGGGCTCAATGAGACATATGCTATATAGTCTTTTCAGTAGCACTGTGGACTAGATATTTTCATTTCTAGCAATCAAGAGAGATGTGGCCCCAGCTCTACACATGCGGAAGTTCTGAACCTAAATCATGCTCTTTATCACTATAGGGCCAAAAATTCTGCTGAGAAAGAATTAGGCGGAAATAAAACCTTTAGTGAAGCAATTGCTTCAAAAGAGACCATGAATTCTGAACAAAAACAATTTTTTTCATTGTTTGCCTCATCTATTTTTGTTTTTGCACTTTTCACTGTACGATACTTAAAAAAAACCTACCATCATTTTGTTTATTTTACTCTTTCCAATACTAGACAGTGCTTTGGAAGAGCTTTGTAAATAGCCAAATATTAATACAAAGTGAGTACCAACTTTCAGCAGAGTTCATTCAATAATAAACATCTATCGAGTGCCTACTATGTGCTAGGCAATGGATGAATTACTATGGTGGATTGTTAAATATCACCAATTAAGTGTTTTATTGCATATTTAAACTTTCTTTCTGAAAGTGTAGTTTTCTTTGTAAAGGTGCAGTTTTTAAGTGGTAAAAAAATAATTTGAAAAGAGATGGTGAGAATCTTAAGATACTGACTCACCAAACTAGAAATAGACACATGAACATACACACATGTGCATAAACACTCATGCAGATCCATAAAGAGGTACAGGAAAACAGAGGTGGAAAAATATAGAGGTTGATCTAATTTAACTAGGAGAATTTAATGAGAACAACATTTGGGTAATGGGAATTTTCTATCTATGTTAGGAAGAATGTCCTCATTTTACTCTCTCTTCAGCTTCCAGGTACAGTGCCTTGTTTCCCTTCAGTTTTTGTTCTTCTGATGTTTTCAACTAACACCCTACTACTCCTTTGCTTTCTGCCTTTCTTCCGGCTCTACATGAGAACATGATAATGAAACACATCGGAGTTTTTAGCTTTTCCTATAGGCACAATACTCCCATCCTTTTTTCTGACTACCTGCCTTCATGGTCCCCTTCGTCTAGGCAATGTGTCTCATAGTGTGGACCCAAAGTGTGACCTGAGGACCCATGCCACTTCCTTTTGGTCCATGATGAGATAAATACAAAATTATAAGTAAGCATTTAGAGACTTTGATAGCAATTTAGTAAGGTAATCTTGTCTGCTGAATCTAACAAAACATTTGTCTGGAATTTTCTATTCTTTCAAATTTCATTTCTCCAACAATTATAATTTATTTATTTATTTTTAACAAAACAATAGCCCGCATGGAGAAGCACTGGTCAAATATACTCTAACATCTTCTCTAAAGATGTTTTTGGATTTCTTACTTTCATGCCTTTGTCTGTTTTCCAGCTAACATTACCTAGCTCCTTTTTTAAAATTTTTTTTTTTTTTTTATAGATTTAGGCGGTACAAGTACAATTTCATCACATGGATCTATTGCCTAGTGGTGAAGGCTGGGCTTTTAATGTAGCCATCACTAAAAACACATTCACCATCACTCTTCAGTGTACATTATAATGTGACAGAAGTAGTTAGAAAGGTAGCCCTTAAAATAGTCCTCATTACTGGAGGCTGCTAAGAACAGCTTAGCTAGGGAATGAAAATGACAATCAAAACACCATTTTCATTAGCATAAGAAAGCAAATAAGCAAATAAATGTATCTGAGTGAGACTGAGTTGAATTATCACCCAAGAAGAAAGGGTTTGTCTGGACAAAAGCATATATTTCAATGAGATGTATACTGGCCTTTCACTATGCATAGGCTCCCCGTCCCAAATGAGTAAGGGTCTTCTCTGGGCCTGGCACATAGTAGGTGTGCAGTCAATTTTCATAAGGGAATAGATAAGTGAATGGCTGATCCTTCTTAAAGTTTAAAGAAGTATTATAAATAGCAAAAAGGAATGCTAGCAGTCTTTTACCCAAAATAAACACTCACAAAATGCCTGTTGATTTGATTTAAATCATAGTGAGTCACAGGAAGTAACACAGGGATATACTTGTCTGTTACCTTCCTGCACCCCATACCATCTCGCTCCCCCTCCAAATCCAAATGCTCTCATCTGGGGCCTTGGATTTGGAGCAGACGTTTTTTCCAAACCACAAATTTTTCCCACACCTGCTGACACACTCACTCACTCACAGTTCTGAACAACACAGTCAGAATTGTTTAATAGTGACCCTGTTCTTAGAAATAGTTCAAATCAAAGCTATTTTATCCACAGTGCTATAGAGTCTATGAATTTTTCAAGAGCTAAAAATGTGTGAGAAAATGTGTTAGCTTTACCCATTAAATACATATATATATAACATAGCATTACATCACATTATGTCAGTTTTATTTATTAAATTTATTGGTTTTTCATTATTAAATTTATGGATTCATTGTTAGATGTGAAAACAGAGAGAAATTACCCTAACAAATGTAGAGGGAATGATCACAAGAGATTGCCCTTTTGTAATCCTCACTATAATAACTAATTCATGCAAAGATCATGGATGAATGCTGTAATTATTAGATAAAAGGTTATTATGATAACCCCGACATATTTTTTTCACAGTGCCAAAGTAGCACCCCTACCCATATTACTTAATAATTGCAAGAGGGGGAAATGTACCCTTACAATGAAGACATCTGGGGTTACCACGCTTACCAAGTGGTCAAGTTTAAGCCTCTGACACTGGGACAACCTAAAACGAGCCTTCCCCACTGTAATGCAATATGAAGTACACAATGTCACTGTGATGTACTCTTCCAGAAAGGTGGACACTGAATTTAATCAAGAATCTATACTTAACTACCAGTGTATAAGAAATAAAGGAGATGGAGGCACAAGTTCACCACCACCATGAAGACATAGACAAATCCAGAATGGAAGCATTCTAAAAAAAGACTTGCAAAAGTCAATGTCATGAGGGAAAAAAAGGGTTCTATGTTAAAAATAAAAAGAGTCATAACAAATACAACCCTGAAACTTTATTCATCTCAGTTCAAAAAATCAGCCACCAAAGACATTTCAAAATGGACTGGATAATATGTTAGCGAGTTTATTTTAATTTTTTTAAGTGTGATAAAGGGATTATGACTCTGTAGGAGGAGCATGCTGAGGATTTAGGGGTGATGTATTATGATACTTGGCAATTCAAAATTTTTAGCTGGAAAAAATACATATTCATCTGTATTGATAAATGGAGTACAAATATGGCAAAATACAAACAACTGTTGAATCCAGGCAGTAGATATAAAGGTGTAAATTGAACTACTTTACCAGCATTTTTGTTAAAAATTTTTTTCATCATAGAAAGTTAGAGAAAATTTTCCCTGCTTATATGAAGAGTCTTGCTAAAAAATTAATATTTATAAAAATGTTAGGAAAGAATGTATAGATTGACCATTACTGAAAAAAATTCAATGTAAACAGTGATTTCTAAGATATCACAAGTTATAACTAGAAATAATTTTAAAAGCAGAGTCCTAAAAAAACATTTTCAATATTTTACATTAATAAAAGGATATTTAATGTAGGATATGGGTATATGGTAACTTGTTTTATAAAATGTGAGATTGAACCTATAAATATGAGGTGCCTATGGCCTACGAAATTCTTAAAATGGGCCTAGTCCAAATTGGACTTAAACATGCAGCACCTCTTTCAACTAGCTGAAACCGGAACCTCTCTATCACACACTTGCCCTCTGGATTTCCAAGGTAATATCATATCTTCTACTAAAACATATGTGCAGGCACTGTGAGAAGTTCTTAACAAGCATCAGCTCACCTAAACCTCATAAAACCTCCTTGAGTTCAGTCCTACTATCATGCCCATTTTACAGACAAGGAAAACTGTGTTTTCTTTTTTTTTTTTTTTGAGACAGAGTCTCACTCTGTTGCCCCAGCTAGAGTGCCATGACATCGGCCTAGCTCACAGAAACCTCAAACTCCTGGCTTAAACGATCCTCCTATCTCAGCTTCCTGAGTAGCTGGGACTACAGGCACGCGCCACCATGCCCAGCTAATTTTTTTCTGCATATAGTTTTAGTTGGCCAATTAATTTCTTTCTATTTTCTTTTAGTAGAAATGGGGTCTCGCTCTTGCTCAGGCTGGTTTCAAACTGACCTTGAGCGATCCACCCACCTCGGCCTCCCAGAGTGCTAGGATTACAAGCATGAGCCACCGTGCCCGGCCCGAAAACTATGTTTTCAAGTGTAATTAAGTTGCCATATATCACAGCGGAGAAAAAGGTTTGCATCCATCTTTCTTAAATGGCAACTATGCATTGCTTCTGGAGGGCAGGCAGAGCCAAAGGCACCTGGCATAGTCACCAACATGTGGAGACTACTAGTTGGAATGTTCAAGAAGGGAGGAGGGTCTGTTGTCAGGGAGAAAGATGAACTTTTGGAGCTGGGATGTTTTCATCATGCCACTTGACTCATACCTTGGGACACAACTCTCCACAGCAGAGAGCTGGCCCAGATCTAAAATAGAACAGAGGAAAATACAATCTAAATTTAGAACTCTTCAAAAGCATCCCTTTGTGTGAGTGATGGGGGAACGGTTGTTCTCAGAAGAAGTGACCAACATTCTAGGAACACAGAGACACCAATCCACGGCACTAATCTTGTCATTTCCCTGCTTACATTGTTCAGTGAATTCCTGTAGCCTGTAGGAAAAACAGAAACCATTTGTAGTGAATTTAAGTAGAATTGTCAGAAAGCTTGGAATCAGTGAAGACAAGCTCTGGCCAAGAACCCACCAGTTTGTTTCTGATGCCATCAACGCTGGCATCATACCCACTGGATGCTGGACACCGGGATTCTGGGTTCCTCCACAGCTGGCCACTCAGCTACATGCCACTGGACTCTCTCACAATTCTGCTGCAGACTAACTGACTCATTGGCCTTTGCCTTGGTCTCTCAAGAATCCCCCCAAGTCTCAGTGGGAACATCTGATTTTCTAAGCTTAAGTCACATTCCCAGTTTCATCTGCCAGGGAACAGGGAGAAGTTTCATCTGTTCCCCTCTGCATAAACACAGTGTTCTTCAGAGAAACAGAACAGTAGAACGTGTGTGTGTGTGTGTGTGTGTGTGTGTGTGTGTGTGTGTGTGAAGTGATCTATTATAAGGTATCGGCTCCTGGGACTACGAAGGCTGAGAAGTCTCAGGCTCTGCAGTGAGCAAGCTAATTCTGCAGGAGAGCCAGCCATGCAGTTCTCAGCCTGAGTCCAAAGGCCTGAAAACCAGGAGAGTCGATGATGTAAGTTGCATCCCAGGGCAGGAGGAGACTGATGGCCCAACTCAGGCAACAGGCAGGCAAGTCACCTCTTCTTACTCAGCCTTTTTGTCCTACTCAGGTCTACAGTTGATTGGCTGAGGCCTGAGGCTCATTCATATTAGGGAGGGTAAACTGCTTTGCTCAGTCTACCAATTGAAATGTTAATCTCAACCAAAAACATTCTCATAGACATACCCGGAACCATGTCTGACCAAATGTCTGGGCACTCCATGGCCCACTTAAGTTGATACATAAATTAACTATCACAGTGAGCTTACTTTGGGTTACTTGTTAAAATTTTTTATTCATTTAGACATAGACTTTATGCATTCTTGCCTTTGTTTTGTTTCTGTGCCCGGGAAGTTTTTTGAGGGGTGTGTGTGCTGTTTTTGTTTGCTGGAGGGGGTAAGGGGTCATCAGTTCCAGTTTCTCCACCCCTAATATGCCCCAGCCTGGCTATTAGATCACCAGCCTCCATGACTATAACTGGGACAAGCATCTGAGTGGACCTCCAGGACTTCCCACCTGCTCAGAACTCTGCCTTTGATTTCTCTGTCTTTTCTGGCATCTGGGGAGTTCACTGTATTTTGAGTTCAGATAGATATGTGTTGACACTTTAACAACTGTTACCTTTTATCTGGCATTTTCTTTGTAGTAGAACTGAGACCCTCATAATTGGACTTTGTTGCTAGAAATCTCCACGTTTTATTTTATAAAAATTCCTTTCTATTTAAAGTGAATGAGAGTGATATTCCATTTTTTGTAATATAAAATGTTTATTTTAAAAACAGAAAGTAATTATTTGGACAGGTGTTACTCAGACCAAGTATCAGGAAAGTAGCAGGTAAGGGGAGACTGATCGAGCACATTGCTGGGGACACAGTGAACCCACAGCAAATATTAGATGAACAAGAAAGAGAAAAAAATGCTTACTACTCTCTTACCAAAAGTTTTCCTGTCTTTATCAATTGTATATTCTTTAAGACCAGTGCTGTCTGACAGAATTTTCTATAATGATGGAAAAGTTCTGTGTTGTCCAATATGGTAGCCACCAACCCAGCCACATGGGATAGTTGAACATTTGAAATGTGCCTACCACTACTGAGGAAGTGAATTTCTAATATTATTAGTTTAACTTTAAATTTATACAGCCATATGTGGCTAGCAGTTATCATACTGTACAGCTCAGTTCTACAAGTTTCATTCACACCTGCACATTAAAATCACCTAAGGAGCTTTAAAAATACACCAAAGCCCAGACTTCATTCTAGACCAATTAAATCAAGATCTCAAGTTGCTCTAGCCCAAACCTTAGATTTTTTTTGTTTATCTTTTAATTATGGGAAATTACTTTTTCTTTCTTTGATGTTGCCTTCTTTCTTTTTTCCCCCCCTATTTGAAATAGATTTAGAGGCTACAAGTGTAGTTTTGTTACATGGATATATCATGTAGTGGGGAAGTCTGGGCTTTTAGTGAATATTGCCTTTTTAATTAAAAAACTAAACAAAAAAGCTATTTTCTGCTAGCTGTGAAACCTAGCCTTATCTCATTGGTAAAATCAATGGAAAAATCTGTTTACATGTTTATAAGACCAATATTGTGGTGGTAAATCTACTGGCTAGAGTAAAAATATTTCCAAATGAATTTCTTATGATTTCATTTGTTTCACTTGACCGACTTGAATACAAATGGTTTTGCCTTTCCCAGGTCATTTAACTCTCACATATACTCTGTGAGACAGGCAGAGCAAAGCCACACATCACTCTATGGAGGAAGATGCAGAGAGGTCAAATGATTTGCTAAAGGTCACATGATTGGTGAGAGGCAAAATTAAAAGCCAGGCCTTCTGGTGGCTAGTACAGTGTTATTTTCATCCCACAGTGAGGCAAACAACTATTAAAGTGAAATGAATTAATACAATGTTAAGACTGGAAATTCTCCCCTTATTTCTGTTTACATTTACAGTTCTAAATATGGAGAATGGAAAACATATTTCCAAATCTTTTTAAGAGTAATGTTTTATAAACAGAACACTACTGTCTAATGTTATATGTTCAGTTAAACTTGATTTTACTCAGTCAAAATTAGGAAAACCTGGATTCATCAACAATTAAATAGGTTTAAATTTTCTTGAGGGCAATTTGCAAATGTATTTCAAAAGCCACAAATGTGGTCATACCGTTTGACCCAGTAATCCTAAAACTTGGAATCTGCCATAAGAGATGCAATCAGAGATCAATTAGTCAAAGATTATACATAATCAATAGTTTCACTACAGAATTATCCAAAGTCTTATTAGCATAGTTATGGTCAAAAACTGGGGAAGAGTCAAATAAATAATAATATATCCTTACAATGAAATATTATGCTGTAATCAAAAATCTCATGTTTTAATACCAACTAATGATGTTGGAAATTATTCCTATTAGTTTAAATTTTAAAAAGACACAAAACTGTATATAATATGGTAGCACACATGCATGTAGAGAAAAAAAAAAGACCAAAAGGAAGGTTACAGAGCAATAGAGCCTCTTATCCATTCTTAGTAGGTGTGAGTTAGAATAACAACTTTAAAAATAGTTTGGCATTTTCTAGAAAAACATGAGCTTACTCTTTGACCCAATAATTCTACTACTGTGCATGCCCTCTAAAGCTTTGCTTTTTTAAACAGAGTTTTCACCAAATAGGTTTTGAAAATCAATGTCTGTTGCAAGCAGCATTATTTTTATTAGTAGAATAGTGTGCATAGCATACATAGTATTGTGAATTATTTTTTCAGTTATCCACACACATATAAATACATGTATTCTAGGGCTGTGATGTAA
The DNA here is from genome assembly GCA_963574885.1 of Lepilemur ruficaudatus. Taxonomy (NCBI): domain Eukaryota; kingdom Metazoa; phylum Chordata; class Mammalia; order Primates; family Lepilemuridae; genus Lepilemur; species Lepilemur ruficaudatus. The sequence goes on along the minus strand of CAUYRT010043535.1, from coordinate 24,611 downwards.
AATGTATTACTGTTGCTCACAATTAAAAGAGTTTGTAAGCCATTGATTTCCCTAGAGAAACTCTTGTACGTATGCCCCAAGAAAGGAATCTTAGCAGGAGATTGTTCACAATGATTGGAAACAAACCTCAATGTCCATTAATAGTAAAAGAGTTTGTGGGATATTTAGCATGCTAAGCCCCTATTCACTAAACGCCTGTAGAGGCAGTAACTGTAACAACAAAAACAAATGACCCCTTATATTTTCAAACATCCCCCTAGAGGGTGTTACTAATCCCCTTTGACAACTCCTGGCTAACACTTTGTAAGCACTCAGTGACTACTTGTTAAATAAATACATTAACTAATACAAAGATAAATAAAATAGCTCGTGCCTGCCGTGGTAAGAACTACTAATGGATGATGGGATTGAATTAGGCTCAAGAGTGATTAGACCCTGAGTTTTATAAAGAAATTTATCATGGCATTATTTGCTTAATTTCTTAGAGTTCTTTATTCACCCATCTTTTCAGCTGTCACTCAGAAAATATTTATTGAGTTTTTGCTATGGGTCAGGCTCTTCCAAAGGACAGACAAGGTTCTTGGCCTCAAGGAGCTTACATTCTCCATGACAGTCCATTAACCAAGGAGCAGATGGATGGAGGATTTCCTGCTTCTATATGTAGTAAATTGTGTCCTTCACACAGTATTCTACTCCCACTCTCACTTCATTATTTCTAGGATGCTCATGTATAACAGAAGCAGAAATCAGAGGACCTGCCTTTTCCAAGGTGTACAGGTAGGAAATCAATGCAAGCTAAGCCATTTTAAACATCTCATTCTTCTTGAATAATTAGAAAATTTTATTTCCCAAATTCCTTTCATGTCTATAAAAGGAATTTCTATAAAGCAGCATAGATTCAGAAATAGCACAATTGTAATTTTTGATGGGCAAATAGCTATACATGTACTAAAGAAATGAAATAACAAATTCAGTAAAGATCATTCAGATCCCTTGACTGTGACCTGGTAATCAATCATCTAAATAGCCTGACTCTAGTAGGTTCTAAAGGAGGTTAAATGTGAATAAGGCAAATACAACATGTGAGCTGCATATTTTAAAATTCTACTCCCTGCCAAAGGGATTTCTTTACCCCCTCCCTTGCCCACCTTCCACATATATAAGCATACATTCACACAATTAAATTTTGGGTGTTATTCTCCATAAATTATACTTCAAATTTAAAAGCAACAGAAAAAAAGATAATTTATCCTACTGAATATCAAGTTGTGAGCTGTTGCAGAAGTTATGAACAATTTATTTCAGGAATAAAGAGTGAACACGTACTTGGAGCTTCATGGAAGTCCATACTAGCCCAGATTCACTCAACATTCAACAAGTTTTTTTATGTCTGTCTGTCTCTTTTTTATGTCTTTTTTGAGCTTATGTCTGTATTGGCTCCTACCATTCAGTCCTAATGAAAAAGCACACAAAATCCTGAGCAGGGAATTCTTGGAACCGGTACGTAGGGCTAGACTAGCTAAGTGTCCCCTCAAGCTTTTGGCTCAAAGTTCTGAAACAAGAGGTGACCAGAAGTACTCTTCTCCAGTACTTTACTTTTCTTATTTAAATAACTATTATCCATATGAGGTAAAATTCACTATGTCATAAACAGTTGATAAAGAAAATCAAACCTGAACTGGTTTAAGCAAAAGGGAGACACTTTTGAAAAGTCCACTAGTAAATTTGACCTTACGCTTGTCCGGATTCAGGGACTCAGTGAAAATCCTGAGATCCAAGTGTCTGACATATCAGCTCTCTTGTCTTCTTCCTTAGTAGCAAGATGGCTGTCCATGGTGCAGTTTCTTATATTTACCTCTATATGATGGAAGTTCTGGACTTGACTCTCATTGGCCCATATTGGGTTTAGGGCAGAGAAATGTCATTTCTGATTGGCCAGAGTCACATGTCCATCCCTGAAGTCAGGGATACAATCAAGTCTAGTTAAAGCACTTAGGCTGAGAATAGCAGAAGTGGTGGTTCTCCCAGAAGTTCAGATTAGCATTAACTACAAGAAAGAAAAATATATTGGGTAGCCAGAAAAGAGAATATATTAACCACAGATAAAAGCTTATGTCTTCCAGGCATAAGAATGGGGTACTGCAGAGAAAGAGCTATAGATTAGAAGTCAAAATTTCTTAGTTCTAATGTATTACAACTGGTTTTAGCTACATGATGGGATCTTATAAGAAGTAAATGAGTATGTAGTGAAAGTGTTTCATTAACATTTGAATAATACTTTATAGTTAAATGCTATCATTATTACTCAAAAGACTGAGAAGATATCCCTTGGAAAGGTGTTTTTAAAATATCTGAATTCCATCAAAGCAAAATAAGAAGTATTATGAACATAACAAAGTAGTGGTAACAGATACTGTGTGTTATCTACCTCCCTTTCTCCTGACTGGCAGTATTCCACTTTTATTTAAGAAACCCACTAGCCTCCATAGTGTCTGGCATGTTACTAAGCTAAAATGGTCATGCAATTTGTGGCTTTGCCATCCACTAGGACCTTGGAGTCTTCTGATCCAGCCAGCAGAGAAGATTCAAGAAAGTAGGAAAAAAACACACTCTTCTTAAGTAACTTCCCTCAGAAGTAACACGCCTCTCTTCTGCCCACACTTCATTGGTCAAAACCAGACACATACTAGATCAAGATGCAAATAGTGCTAGAAAACACAGTCCCTGGCTGGACAGCCACTTCTAAGAGGCAACTCCATTCCATGGAAGGCAGCACACACAACTAACCATATCTACCAAGTTCACTGGCGTAATAGTCAACACTGAAACACGCTCTTGTCAAGGGAAAGGAAAGAAGGTGGAAATTCTTTAAGTCAAAACTGTCCTGTATTAGTTTCCTAGGTCTGGCATAACAAACTATCACAAACATGGTGGCTTAAAAACAATGGAAATTTATTCTGTGTGTTTTGCAGGCCAGAAGTCTGAAATCAATGTTTTGGCAGGTTGTATTCTCTCTGAAAGCTCTAGGCGAAGAATCCTTCCTTGCCTCTTCCAGGTTTTGGTGGCTCCAAGTGTTCCTTGGCAAGTGACCCTACAACTCCAGTCTCTGCCTCTATCTTCACATGGTCTTCTTCTCTGTGCCTGTGTCTTCTAAGGACACTTTTCATTGGATTTAAGGCCTACCATTGTCCAGGATGATCTAACATCAAGATCCTTAACTACATAATTACATCTTCAAATTTTACCCTTTTCCAAGTAAAGTCACATTCACAGATTCTGGGTGGGCACATCTTTTTGGAGGGAGTGGTGGGGTATGGCAACATTCAAGACACTACATGTCCTTTGGAAGCCCTAGAATGGTTTGGGTTTAGTTCCACCTTCTCTCCTTAAACAGGATGAGTTCACACAATTTCATATAATTAAAATGCTACAAAACTAGTTTTTCATAAGAAATTGCTAGAGGACTATCTGCATAGAAATTGATAATAGTTATCAATGCTATTTATTATGGCTTTTATCAATTGACTATATTTGTTTATGGATGAAAGGCAATGATGAAATATGCAAAAAATTGAGATGGACCTGGATTCAGATACAAGCCCAGATACTTATTAGATGTGTTGTCTTGGGAAAGTTACTGAACCTCCTTAAGGCTCTGCTTTCTCATGTGTAAAACAAGCATAATTGCACTGGATCCCACAAGATGTTTTTGATTGCAAGGAATAGAAAACAAATGTCTTAACAATAAGAAATTCTGTTACCTCACATAGTTCAAAGTCCAAGGGCGGGGCAAGCTGAAGGTTTGGCCTGCATGATGGTCTGCTGATTATCCCAAGGCCAAACCTTTCTTTGTGTATTTTTTTTACACTTACCACATGATCTAGCCATGGCACCCCTATGTTTTTAAGCAAGAGAAAAAAAAAGGATGTATATCTTTTATTCCAAAATATTAAAGGGGGACAAGTGTTTTTGTTATATAGATACCTTCTATAATGCTTAAGTCAAGGCTTTTGGTGTACCCATCCCCAAAATAGTGTTCATTGTACCCAATAGGTAGGTTTTTATCCTGTATCCACCTCTAAGCCCCCTTCTTGGTTTTTCATGCCCTTTATATCACTTTATGCCCATGTGTACCCACCTATTAGCTCCCGCCTATTAGTAAGGACATACAATATTTGGTTTTCCATGCCTGAGATATTAACTTAGGACAATGGTCTCCAGTTCCACACAAGTTGCTACAAATGGCATTATTTCATTACTTTTTATGGCTGAGTAGTATACCACGGTGTACATATACCACATTTGCTTTATCCACTCATGAATTGATGGGCACTTAGGTCGATTCCACATCTTTGCAATTGTTAATTGTGCTGCAATAAATATTCAAGTGCAGGTATTTTTTTGATAAAATGACATTATCATTTGCTTTGGGTAGATACCCAGCAGTAGGATTACTAGATCGAATGGTAGATCTACATTTATTTCTTTGAGGACCTCGACACTGTTTTCCATAGAGTAATAGAATAGAGAATCCAGAATTAAAATCATCAAACAACAACCTGGTCTTTTACAAAGCAGGCAACAACATACACTGGGTAAAAGAAGCTCTATTCAATAAATGGTGCTGGGAATATTGGATGATCAAAGGCAAAATAATGAAATAGGACCCCTATATCTCACCATATGCAAAAATTAATTCAAGATGAATCAAAGAGTTAAATTTAAGGCATGAAACCATAAAAATTCTGGAAGAAAACATAGGAAAAACTCTTCTAGACAGCAGCCCAGACAAAGAATTTATGACTAAGACCCCAAAGGCAAATAAAGGAACAACAGACATAAATAAATATGACTTAATTAAATTTAAAAGCTTATGCAAAGCAAAGTAAATAATCAACAGAATGAACAGACAACCTACAGAATGGTAGGAAATATTTGTAAACTATACATCCAACAAAGGACTAATATTCAGAGTCGACAAAGAAGTCAAACAAATCAGCAAGAAGAATACCAAGCAACCCCATCAAAAAGTGGGCAAAAGACATGAACAGAAGTTTTTCAAAAGAAGATAGACACGTGGCCAGCAAACATGAAAAAAAGCTCAACATCACTAATCAACAGGGAAATACAAATTAAAACTATAATAAGATACCACCTCACCCCTATCAGAATGGCCATTATTAAAAAGTCAAAAAAAAAAAAAAGATACCAGTGTAGATGCAAAGAGAAAGAAATGCTTACACACTGTTGGTGGGACTGCAAATTAGTACAACCTCTATGAAAAACAGTATAGATATTCCAAGGCCCTACATTCTCACAATCACTTTACTCTGTCTTCCTCAACATTAGTTTTGACCTAAGATTGATTATTTTCATGGCCACAAGAAGGCTGCAGCAGTTGTAAATTCATATCAAGACAAGACAACATACAGAAGAAGAAGAGTGATCATCTCTTCTCATGACTCTTTCTAGGGAAGAAGAAAATCTTTGTAATAATCCACTGAGCAGTCTTTCCTGCACATCTCATTGGTGTGAGTTGGGTCACATGCCCAACAGCACACTTTGAAAAAGTGGATGGAATGAACATGAATGGCTTAGAATCATCTAGTGTAGAAGAGATATTGAGGATTCAGTCACAAATATCTACTATAACTCCCGATCCCTGCTTTCCCAATTGAATAGCTGAGGAGAACATATATGTTCACCTAGCAAATTTTCCTGGAACCTAGAAGGCATTAAAATCACAGTGTCTCTGTTTAAATAATTGAGTCAATAATTAATAATCTTCCCAAACAGAAAACACCAGGTCCAGATGGGTTCACTGGTGAATTATACAAAATGATTGAGGAAGAACTTATACAAATTCTCTACAATGTATTCCAGAAGACAGAAGCAGGAGGACTATCTTTAACCCATTCTTGAAGGTCATCACTTCATGATGATAAGAGAGATGTTCCCTCTCATCACTTCTTTTCACCATCATAGTGAAATTATTAGCTAATGCAATAAGACAAGAAAAGGAAATAAAAGGTATAAAAATTGGGAAAGAAAAAATAAAACTGTCTTTGTTCATAGATGACATGATCATCTATGTAGAAAATCTGAAATGATTGACAAAACACCCCTGGAACTAATAAACAATTATAGCAAGGTTGAAGGATACAAGATTAATATACAAAGTCAATCACTTTCCTAATACCAGCAATGAACAAGTGGATGGAATTGAAATTAAAAACACATTACCAACCCCCAAAATGAAACACTTAGTTGTAAAACTATTCCATATGATATGACAATAGTAGATACATGTCATATACATTTGTCAATACTCACAGAATGTAAACACAAAGAATTAATCTTAATGTAAACTATGGATTTTGGGTGATAATGACATGTTGTCAATTGCAATAAATATACCACTGTGGTATAGGAGGTCAATAATGGGGGAGGTTGTATATGTGTGGAAATAGGACATAAGGCAACTTTCTATACTCTCTGATCAATGTTACTATAAACCTAAAACTACTCTAAAAAGCAAAATTTATTAACTTGAAAAATCACAGTGAACTGTGGTACATGACATACACCAAATTTATACACACACACAAAAACAATATTTAATCAGACCCTACTCACTGCCTGTATAAACCATATCTTTCCTTTAAGTTCCATCTCAACACTCATCTTCCTCTATAAAATTCCTTTTAATTCTCCCTTCCTATATAGATCATCTTCTGCATCTAAAATCCTATATCAATTACCTACAGAAAGAGTCTTTCTGTGTCCTCAAAAGATCTATTATTATTTCAGATTTTCACATGAAATTTCTTAATTCACCCTTAAAAACCATATGCTGTTCTTTGAGAATAGGGCCAATGTTCTTTGTCTTCTTTAGAAGCTTGATGTTTGCTCAATGAAGAATAACCCCTAATGCCAAAAATTGTTTAAAAGGCAGTGCGGCCAAACCATTTGAATTCATGGGTAAAAAGAATCTTCCCCTTGAAAATAATGTTGTCAAAAATAAAATATATCTTTTGATTTCTCTCTATGCAAAGTACAAACAATGCAGCATCAGTGTATTTGTCGACAGTGTTTCACACTTACATAAATATTTGTATACACAATTTACATCTAAGGTTCTCCCCCTACATCTTATTTTCTGTGCCAAACAGTGTGTGGGATCGAATTTCCTAGGAGTAGCACACAGCTGTTACGTGCTACACATATATTAAGCTACAAAAGTCTATTTGAAGGCAACATTTCTGAAAAAGCTCACCACCTCATCTGTGATAAGTCTTAGAGACTTTCACTTGTTATAATTAGTTTCAACAGCCAAATAAAACTATGACATTTAAGCCTGACAACTGAAGGTCATGTTCGAAGTTGAAGGGAGGACATGGTGGAACATGTGAGAGGGAGTTTCTACAAAAACTTTCTCCTACCATTTAGTGTCTCAACACACATAACCCATGGTTTGGTGCTGGAATTTTTTTTTTTTTTTTTTTTTTTTTAGTCCTATAGATGTTGAAACAAAATCAGTCTCAGGCTGGGAGAGCCTTGCATGAGGAAGGAAAATGAACATTCAAAAATTGAAAATAATTACAAATGTTAGACTTTATTGAATACCTACAAGCAGAGTAGTTTTAAAACATTTGTAGGTTGTAGGCGAGCTTCTCTCCAAGAGCCCAAACTTTCATCATATCAAAGATATTAAAACGTACTCACAACTCTCAATAAATCCAAAGTTTTAATTTTAAAAGGGATTTAACATTTCTATTAACACACTTTTTTTCAGGTAAGCCCATGAAAAGCTTGCAGGCTAGGAGCAGACCTTACACTATGTAATGAATAAAATGCCTTGTCTGTATCAGGTGATTTTTCCAACATTGTCCATTTTCAACACCCTTTAAGGTAGTAATTTTTCATTTTACAGATGAAGAAACTAAGCTGGAAAAGGCTCATAAACATTCCTGGAGTCACCAGAGCAGCAAAGAGCAGAGGCAAGATTCAAATCCAATTTGGTCTGGCCCCATATCCCAGACCCTTCCTCTCCATCCTATTGAAACAATATGGTGCTTCACAAATCTCTTTCATCTGGATTGGATGTAGATTGTTTTAACCAATGTTTATTGTCTATAATTCAACAGTAAATTAATTGTCTATGCTGGGACTTCCCTGTTTCACGCATAGGTATCTAACTTCCAATGTGGGTGTCATATCTTCTCCTAACTACACTGTAAACATGCAGGTGTAGAGAGCAAATTCCTTCACCCTTATTCTCTCCTTCCCAGCATCTGGCTTGGGATATTATGCCATGTATAGAGGAGGGATAATAACATTGTCAGGGAACACACAACTTTCACTGATAACAAATATAAAGCTCCTATGTGAGAGTTAAGTGAAGCCCCCGTTTTCTGTAAATATAATTTTGTTGAGTTAAAAGTAAAATTTCTATATAACAAATTATATGTATCAAAAGTTAAACTAAATAAATATAAATATGGTCCTAAAAAGGTTATCAAAACACAATACCCTTCCTTCCCTTGAGTCTTGGGTAGAAGGGAGCATCTCATTAACTTCTAAAGAGAGGTGGTGTTTGAACATAGAGGAGTAGGAGAAAGATGGATGTTTTGCTGAGGAAGAAAATAGTTCTCTGACAGGTGGGAAAATATTAATCTAAAGAGACTATGTCTCTAAAAATCTAACATAGTACAAAGGTAAATTCTATCTTTCCTTTTAAATTTTTGACATAATTTCAGACTTACAGTAAAATTGCAAGAACAGTACAAAAAATTTTCATGTATCTTTTATCCAGATTAGCCAAATGTTATCATTTTACAATATTTGCTCTGCTACCTCTCTCTCCCTTTCTTTCTGTACACAAACAAACACACACACACTTTTCCCTGAGTTCAAGTGTGAACATGATACTCCTTTACCCTTAAATATATTAGTGTGTATTTCCTAAAGCATGAGCATTCCCTTAGACAACCGCAATACAATTACCACAACCAGGAAATTAATTTTGATTGAAACAATACCATTGTCTAATCTACAAACTTTACTCAGATTTTGCCAATTGTCTCACTTAAGTTCTTTACAGGAAAAAAAAAAGTCCAAGATCATTCATTGTATTCAGTTATATTCCAGTTAACCTGGAACAGTTCCTCAGTCTTTTGTGTGTGTGTGTTTTATAACACTGACATTTTTGAAGAATATAAGCCAGCCAGTTTGGCCTTGTCTGATGTTTCTTTGTGATTTGATTCAGTTTTACACTCTTTGGGCAGGAATCAAGGATATTGTATTGGTCTCAATACATCATATTAGGAGGCATTTGATGCCAATTTGTCCCAGTAATGATGATGTTTACTTTGATCATGTGTTAATATGATGATTGTGAGGTTTCTCTAGCATAAAGTTATTATTTTCCCTGTATAATTAATAAGGATCTTGTGGAGAAATTTAATGCTGTTTTTAAAAATATGATTTTAAATTCCAGAAATTATAAACCAAATGCTTTTTCCCCCAAGCTATACATAATCCTGAATTTTCAAGAGACTACAAAAGTACATTATATCTGGAACACTCACGTGTTTCAAGTGATATAAATTACTGCATATCTATTCTATCTAAAATACAAACTTTCTGTACATTTTTAAGGACAAACATGGCCTCATGGTTATAGGTTAATATTTGTTTGATGAAATATAAAACATTTTCACTTTTATAATCATTCTTATTGTTCTTGAAACTAGAATCTTATTCATCCAAAACTATTTAGTTGGCAACTCATTTCGATTTAATGTAAGGCAAGATATGTTGATATTTTCTAAAAGAAAAAATGTTTATTTTGAAAAAGTGCCCACTGGCACATCTTATCCTACAGAATTAAATATAATCTAATTGCCTGCAGAAAAATGAAAGATTGGGGATAGTTTAGAATTGTGACCTTCTATTGAACGAAGTAGCAAAACATTTGCTTACCTACATGCTTATAGACCCCTCAGAAACCTTGTTATAAAGAAATCTATGAGTTTTGCAAAGATCGTTCTGACTGCTCTGTGGAGTGGGTTGGTGGAGTGGAGACAGGGAGGCTGTTGCAGTAATCCAGAGGAAAGATGATGATTATACCAATTCAAGACTTATTTCAGAGAGTAAATCCATAGGAATTGGTGATTATTTGGATATAGGAGTAAGATGCAGAGAGAAGTCAAGACACCCTTCTGGATTCAATTTGAGGAAGAATGTGGACAGGTTGCCATTTACTAAGAGTAGAAGACTGGGGAGGTAGGAGGAGTTTTGCACATGTTGATTTTGAGATGCCTTTAGGCATCCCAGTGGATATATTCAGGAGGCATGTGGATGTACAAGTCTGTAGCACAGAGGCACAATCAGGGTAGAACCATTGTGCTTAGTACTCTCATTGTTGAGATTAATCCTGAAAAAATGCCAGTGGGCACTTTTTCAAAATAAACATTTTTTCTTTTAGAAAATATCAACATATCTTGCCTTACATTGAATTGAAATCAGTTGCCAAGTAAATTATTTTGGATAAATAAGGTTCTATTTTTCAGTTATCTTCTACCCAATTAGTTTCCATCATTTGAAATACATGAAATTTGCATTAACCATTTTTAATGAAATTTGCATTAACCATTTTTACAGTGAGGTTGCATGGAATTCATTGGTCTTACAAGATTCCCTACCATCCTGAACCAGCTCTTTTGATAGAATGGTGGAATGGTTTTTTGAAGACTCAACTGCAGTCCCAATTAGATGCTAATACCATCTAGGGCTGAGACAAAGTTCTCCAGGAGGCTATGTGTGTTCTGAATCAACATCCAATATATGGTATTGTTTCTCCCATAGCCAAGATTTATGGGTCTAAGAATCAGTGGATAGAAATGACACCACTCACTGCTATGTCTAGTGATATGACTAGCAAAATCTTTTCTTCCTGTTCCTGCAACTTTGTGTTCTGCTGGTATGGAGAGGTCTTAGTTCTAAAGGGAGGAATGCTTTCACTAGGAAACACAACAATAATTTCATTAAAATATAAGTTACAACTACTGTGTAACTAGCCACTTTGGGCTCTTCATGCCTCTGAATCAACAGGCAAGGATGGGAGCTACTGTACTAACTGGGGTAATTGATCCCAACAACCCAGGGGAAATTGGGCTGCTACTACACAATAGAGGCAAGAAAGAGTATGTTCAAAACATAGATCTCTTAGTACTACCATGTTCCTTGATTAAAGACAATGCAAAACCATAACAAAATTCAGATAGGACTGCTAATGGCCCAGACCCTTTACAAATAAAGGGTTTTTTTGTTTGTTCTGTTCTGTTTTTTGCCTACTAGGCAAAGAACCATGACCAGCTGAGGTGCTTGCTGGAAGCAAAGGAAACATGGAATGTTTAGTAAAAGACAGTAGTTACGAATAACAGCTATCACCACCTGACCACTTACAGAGATGACTATAATTGTTATGAGTATTTGTAAGTATTTCTTTCTTATGAATATGTTTGTATGTGTATGTGTGTGTATATATGTATTTATCACATGTGTGTATATATATATAAAATATATATAAGGCAAATATTTTTGTTTTCTTCATTTCTAATCCCCTTGTCATCATTAAGATGTATTAATGGTAGTTAGCTTTACATCACCATATTTAAGTTGCAGTATATTAAGAAGAGTGAACACCATCCAAATAAAAAAAGCCTGACAATACCAAGCATTGTTTAAGGTGTGGGTCAACCAGAACCCTTTATGTTGGTGGTAGAATGCAAAATGGTATAGCCCCTTGGAAAAGAGTCTGGCAGTTATCTATACTTACATATGCCCCATCAATACTACTCCTAGATATTTATCCTAGAGAAATAAGAACTTATATTAACACAAAAACCTTTATGCAAATGTTTATAGCAATAGTATTCATAATCACTAACACCTGGAAACAACTGAAATGTCCTTCAATAGATAAATGGATAAAGCATAGATACATGCATACAATGGAGTACTACTTAGCTATAAAAAGCAATGAACTATTGATACATTCAGCAACATGAATGAAACTCATACGCATTATGATTAGTGAAAGAAGCTGGAGTCAAAGGTCACATACTCTATCATTCCATTTACATGGCTTACAGATGGAGAAAGATCAGTGCTTTCCTAGGGATAGGGTTAGGGGGATGGTTTGGGAATTTTTTGAAGGTTAGGTTAACTGTTCTGTATCCTGATAGTGGGGATGGCAGTTACAAAACTCCAGTGATTTGTCAAAACTCACAGAACTTCACAAGTAAAAAGTTAATTTTAACATGTGTACATTTTAAAAGTGTCACTGAAAGGATTGTAACCAAAAAAGTGTGTTTTAGAAAGATCCAGTGTGAAGAATGGATAAGATTGGCTGCATCAAACACCAAAGGGGTGAAGTCTGCCTGGGGCGATTGCATTAATCCAGTATGGTATGATTATGACCTTAAAAAGGGTAGTGACAGTAAGGATGGAGAGAAGTGGGTGGGTTTGAGAGATACTACGTGGCAAAATTGGCAGAATGTAAGGAATAAGAGATAATGCTCATGTTTTTCATTTGAAAAAGTATCATTCACCTTGGGAGGTCACTAACAGAGGAAAAAACTGGATCCATAAAAGATTTTAGATGGAGCGCAGTAGATCAGTTTGGGAGACATTAATGTTTGTGGTATGATTGTGTGTTTTTAGGCAGATATTTATATGATATCATGGCGGAACTAAAATACTTGTGTTCTATCCAAGTAACAATGCTGAAGAGTGACATAATGCAATACAAGTATATAACTGAATTTCCAGGAATCTAAAGCAGTTCATTAAAAATGCAAAGTGTATCTTTTCAATTCCTTGAATTATTCTTCCTGGAGACATTTCTAGTTTGGGACCTGGAGCCTTTGCACATCAATTTGTTGTCTGGACAAAGGTGTGAAACTGATGACTAGTGTTAGAATAATAAGAGCAATTACTTAGCTTCCTACAGTAGCTTGAATCTCTCTCTAGCTCATGCCAGTTATCAGCTCCACTGAGAGCAGGCTCTTCTGCCTAAAGAAAAAAAATTAAAAAGCTCAGAGTAGGACAGATTTTTTTAGAAGTCCTTGAAAGCCTTTCTCCAATAATAGGGGCTAAGGTAGCCATTAATTTTACAGCTGAAGGACAATGAGAAAAAACACATCTGCCTCTTGTCATACACTATTTCTCAGTAGGCTTAATTATGGTTATGGTACTTAATACTTAAAATGACTGGTTAGATTTTTGTTCTCATTAGTGCTGGAAGAGTTGATATGATGCCTGCCCTGCAGAGCTAGAAATAGTCATTTCCTTACTATCCCTCCCAACAAAGCAAAAACAAGCCAATAAAGCATAGGGGTTCTCAAAGCCACAGATGACAATACATGGTTCTATGTTGTTTTAAGTTCTTTTAATTGTTTCATTTTTATAGATCTCATCTTCAAGATCATATCCTTAAGAAGCATATATCTACTGTTTCTGTGACTTCTTACCTGTCCTTGACACAGTGCGGAACACACATTTAGAATTCAAAATTATCAAATGATTGTAACGCACAGTAGGAACCTTAACAATTCTTGGTTGAGCTCTACTTTGAGCCAGTATTTAAGTCTCTTTCTTTCCCCATCTTACTGTCTGATCCTGTCATGCTCCATCCCTCACCCCAACCCACACACAAACCATTTTCTCTAGTTTTGCATCTCTTTCTCTCACTCCTTCCCAGGCTCCTAAAGGCAGAGAGGAGCCTGTTATAAATCTCAGGGAATGAGTCGAATTCCTTATGACAGATGTTTCCAATATGTCTCAGAGATCCAGCTGAGCTTAATTGAGATCCAGAGTCTGCCTGATAGTGAGGAACTGGTGATTTCACTGAGAGTTGTTCTTTTAGGGGGAAGTAGGGGAAGGAGAATGGGACCCAGAGGAGAAAATTTTGCATGCACATCGGCTTATGGGAGAGGGACAGGTGAAGCAGTGGAGAGAACAGGGTGACATTGGTTCCCCAAGCCAGAGCCTGGACTAGGTCTGATTCCTGGGAGGATGGAAAGTTATATTAGTTATGTAGTAAACTCATTGTATAATAATTCTTTAATGAGTTTATGAGTCATAGGACCTAAGCAAAGATACTTCACAGCCAAGGTAACCAATTCTATATCTTGATTGAATACGCTGACAGCTTTCCAAATACATTACCAAAGAGGCTTTCGGAATGTGACTCTAGGGATTCCATCCTCATGAAAAAATGAGATTGAATTATTGAGTAGGGGTTAACCAGGTAAAGACTTGGGAGGTGAGGAAGACATTTCAGCTAATGCCGGCAGATTGAGCAAAAGCGCAAGAAAGAGCTCAATGTTTGTAAGAATCGCAAGTAATTCATTACTGATGGAGCTTCATGTTACAAGACAGGAAGAAGCAAGTATGAGAATGAAGAACAGGCCGGTCTTACTTGCTGTGTCTAAAAACTGGGATTTCACTTTGTAAGCCGGAGATTACCAACTCCAGTCCAGTGGTTGTGGCTGCCTGGTCTGGGTAAATGGGGAGTCCAGGGTTGCATTGAGACTCACCCAGAGTCAGGATTAGAGGCAAGGGAGGAGAGTGATGGCACAAATGTCAGGTTTTGATGTTCCTGCTTTGGCAATAAGGAGCCACTGATGGTTCTTTGTCCCTGGCAGATGTGACCTCAGATGCACTGTACATCATCAGCGTACAGTCATTAAATTTAGTCTATTTTTTCTAGATCCCGAGAGATCCCTGATCATGTTCACAGCATTCATTTTGCCCTCCTGATTCTGTGGAAGCCTTCTGGTAAGGCTGAAATATATGCTGATTTAGCCAAATAACAGCCTTCCTTCCTGATTTCTGAACAATTGACTGGTATAAGATTCAGCTGAGGCATTATCTCTAATCCTTAATCCTCTCATTTCAGTGTGACCTGCAGCTTAATGAGTCTCTCAAAGGCTGCTTTGAAGTTGATCTGCCAATTAGCAAGTGACTTTATCACTTTAGGTGTTAACCCCAGATTCATTCTATTGACTTCTAATTTTTCGTGGTTTTCCTTGGGTCCTCCTGAGATTTTTAAGTCAAGGAAAAAAATCTCCACATCAACATACTCAATAACAAACTAGTGAAATTAGAAAACAGTGACATAAAACTTTATATTATAAAAAAAGTTACCTCTTATGCTATTATATAATGCAAATGTTAAGGAAAGGGGAGATCATCTGGAGGTATAAGAGTCTGGACAGCTAGTTGAGCAATGGCATTTTTTTTAAATAGCAAATTATTTTTTTATTTTTAAATTTAAGGATATTATGGGGTATAAATATTTTGGTTACATATATTGCCATGGCATATTGAACCATAACAGAATTCCAGAGGAGAAAGTAGGTAAGAGAGAAAAGACAGCTGATTCAGATTAGAAAGATCATGCTATGTAAATGTGAAGCCTTAGTTTTTACTACATCATTATAAAAGTATATATTAAGAAATAATCAATAGCCTACCCATACTAAACTGAACTTATTTTAGCTACATTATAATTAAGCTTTTAAAATTTTATTATTTAATAAATAATTGCAAATCCTTTGATATTATAGTAAGCTTTCCTTTCTGAGCTTTGAGCTTTTAGTTATTTTTATGGCTCACCAAGTTTCCTGTTTCTCTTACATTTTGGTGCACAAAATTGAATACAATTGCCAAAGCTGGCAAAATGTGATTTTTTTTTTAACTTTTTCATTTTTCTCAGTTATTTGGATACTCTCATGCTACCAGTAGCTTTCTAGAGCCCTCTATTTGGGCACTCTACCCTAACTCACACACTGTACTCTGTTCTTTTGTGTCACCATCCCCATCATATTGACATTCGTCCTAAGGCTTTCTGTCACAGTAGTGAGACAGCTGTCACAGTCCAAGCATATTCTTACATGGCCATATCCCAAGCAGGAAGAAAGAGGACAAGGACAAAGTGTACTTTCCCTCAGTTTTATCAAGGAGAAAAAGCTCTCTCAGGGGCCAGCCAGATGACTTCCCGTTACTCTTCATAGACCAAAAGTGAGTCAAATGGTCATTCCTACACGCAGAAGAAGATGAAAAAATGAATATCTAGCAAAAGTGAATGGGATGGCCAAGACTGAAATAACCAAATCCATAACTCTTCCTCTTGAACTGGACACATGGCTGCTCCAAACAAAGTCAGGGTACTCTTACCAAGAAAAAAAAATCAGGAATGGCTTTTGGGTGGGCAACCAACAATTGCTGACACATTCCCCCATGAAGAGGGGAGTATAATATGAAGGTGAAGGGTTTTCTTGATTTAGAGATTTGGCAGATAATAGAGAATGCTGGAAGATGAAGCAAGTTGGGTCAAGGGAGAGAGATGATTTTTATTTTGGACATATTAACTTTGAAATGTCAGGAGTGTATTGAGGGGGATGTGTCCAAGTAGTTGGGGGGAAATGCGGAACCAGATCGTAGGAGAAAGTTGTGTGTGCTCAGACAGACTTGAGACCTGTCACTGTACTGATTGGCAGTTGAAGCCATAGGTTTGAATGTGATGAGCTAGAGGAAGTATAAAGAGGGAGAAGAGAGAGGAACTAGAGTGAAGTACCTATATTTTGAGGATGGAAAGAGAAACTCAGATACTGGAATGAAGCTTGGAAAGGTAAGACAGGGATAAGAGAAAAAACAGATGAGGATAATGTCATGAAAATCTAGAAAGAGTTCAAAAAGAATGACTGATATAGAAAGTCGAATACTGTGGAAAAGTCAAATACAATGAGGGTGGAAAATGTCAATAAGACAACTTGGGCAGTAAGGACAGTATTGTTTGGTAGCAGTATTTTCAATAGAATGACTAAGAAAAAACCAAATCATAGTGGGTTGAAGAGTAAATGAGAACCAAGAAAAAGGAGAAAAGTGTCTAACTAGTTACAACACACATACACAATACAGTTATCACTAAGATTTGTGGTATCTTACTTTCAAAAAGGGACTGAAAATAGTAGAAATTTTAGGCACTATCTTTTTTTCTGCATGGCTTTTCAGCACACCCTTCAATCATCTGTGGTATCTAATGTGTCTATGGGTAAACATATATACATATTTATGTGAACTTTTCAATCTCATGAATGCTATCATTCAATCTGAGATCTAGTCCTAATTTCAGTCCTTATTAGCTTTGTAACCTTAGGTTATGTGGTTTGTCCAAGGTCGCACATCTAGTTTATAAGATTCCAAAGCCCACATTCTTCACAATTGAGACTTCTGGTGAGCCCATTGAACTGAGTCAGCTCTCACTCTATCAATGTGACTTTAATTTTCCCACACGAATCTACCTCCCTCCTTTCCACAGTGCAAAGACACAATGAGGGCTATGAGAGAAGACACTGAATAGAGACCTTTGATCAAGAATTCCTGCAAGAGGTAGAAATAAAGGAGATAATCTTTACACTCCTAAAGGTGAGAGGTCCATCCCCTCCTCCCATCCAACCATCTCCTTTCTTGGATTTCCCAGCCAGCTATCACTGAGAAATAGACAACCTGTTAAACAGAGAAGCTCTCCAGCAAAGGGCTAGGAGAGAGAGAGAAATATAATTCAGTGGTGCCAATGATATAAGACTGATCATTATGCAAATTTTACAGGTCATGATATATTCATTGTCAAGGCCTTCAAAACAGCATCATCTGTAATAATAAGCAGTATGTTAATTATGTCATTATTAGAGTAAAAAAATGTGAGGAGAAAGCTCTAAGCATTCGTTTGAAGTCAACCACTTATGGTTTAGATATATAATGTAGGAAACTGTTTTTCATTCAAATAGAGCAAATAAATTATTACAAAGAGTTTCAAAAGAAAAAGGATGGTTATCTGAAATTCCAGCTATGTTTTATGGGTTTTCCATGGCCATAGGCTTGTCTTCTTTGCATTTTACTTTCCCTCGTCTACTACTGAAGAAACAAAAAGTGACAGCAGCTGATGCCAGGCCCTTTGAGCTGTTGCTCTATAACAAAGTAATTTAGGGAGGCAGACAGAGGATGGAGTCAACTTTTATGAGAAAACTGCTCATGTTTTCCTCTGATAGAACTTTTCCATTCAGATGTTTTATGACAACTACAGTCTCTAAGGACTGACTAACTATACAAAGCCTGATATTTTAAAATAAGAATTCCCTTATTACTTAATCATTGCAATCTGACAATAAAACCATCTGCCTATAACTGGCCAACTCTGAAAACTGCTCAAGTACAGAAAACAGAATGTCTAAAAGAACTCATTGTTTTATCCTGGGATGCCAAATTTTACTTTCAGACAGAAACTTTGAGTCTGAATGTTTTTATGCTACCAGTGGGATGAGACACTTTGCTACTTTTTTCCTCCACTATGGGCACCTAAAATTTTAAAAATCTTATTAGTTTTATAATAGTTGCAAGCATCATCATCAGAAGTCCTTAGGATGATACAGGTTATTACATTTGGTAACCAGTTGCCCTACAATCACGACAGCAATAATTACTGAGATTTACTGAGTTGTTATGCTAGGTACTTTATCATTGAATGCATGCAAGAAACTTACAGGGTAGAAAATATTATTCTCTCCATTTTATAAGGAAGAAAACTAAGGCTTAAAGCCATTAAATAAGCTGCAAAAGTCACACAGTTATTAAGTGGCAGTTGTGTGACTCAAAGGTAGTTTGAGATCAGAGTCTAACACTCTCAATCCTTTATAAAGAAAACAGAAAGCATTAATTACTATAATCAATGAGCACTCTTACTTAGAAGATCACACTAAATAGTTAATGAGTTAATGTAACATCAAGAAAGGGGGATAATGAATATTCATTTCAACAATATATAGCATTCAAGAGACCTATAGATATGAACCATTTTTCTTTCATTTTCATTTTTAGTATAAGAGAATATTTTTAAGAGAACATTTTGAAAAAAAAACCAAGAAACTAAATGGGTGACTTTAGGTCAAGACTATTTTAAGGGAACCAAATCTTAGTAAGTAAAGCCTGCTATGCTAAGTACTAAGGAAGTTTTCTAATGCTTTTGCAAAGAAGAAGTATTTATGTCCAATTCATTTGGTTTTTAAAGACTCAAAGGAAAAAAGAAAAATATGTGTTTTGATACGAGTGACAGACTTTCTAAGTAAGATATCTGTTTTCCGAACCAATGCTTTATAGTGAGACTAACAGGCTCCTTGTGGCACATACTGTTATGAAATAATCAATTAAAGGCCCAGAATGGAACAATAGAATGAGACAAAAGTCATGGTCTCTGAGGTGCCCCTGCTTTGTCAGTCTTATTCTGTTTAAATTTGAGTGAACGAGGTTTGTCCAGTCATCCTGAATGGCCACATCTCCTCACCAGTTCCCTTCACTCCAATCTAGTGATTGGCAATATTCTTGAACTTTTGCCTCCTTTATGCATACTTGCAGTCATAATGAGCTCTCATCTTACCCAATTTAGTAATTCAAAGTTGTCCCTAAAATAATTTTCATCCATCCATTTTACTTTTCCTTCTAGATAGTCCTCTAGATTCTTTTCCTCATAGGGGAAGGCAATTTCTTCTTTTGGGTAAGTTAGAGTGTAAAACATCCACCACACGAGAAAAATCTCTGAGGTTGGTGCCACTTGACACAGAAGGATTGCTCTGCACTGGAGGTCAAGTGGCTAACCACACCACGGTTATTCCTCTTTCCCTGTATGTGCCCTTGGAAATGCCAAGCAACTAACTAGTACTGGGACTCCAAGGGTCAATGACAAGCCACTCTCCATTTGTTCTAAGAGCTCTGACCAGAAAAAATATATATATTGATTCAGTATAAACTTAGGAAGAGACTAATAGTCCATTAGTACTGAAATGTAGTGGAACATAACAGCTAAGGAATGAACTTTCAATTTAAAAAGACCTAGGTTTTAATCCTGGCTCTACAACATGGCCATGGGGGTTGGTTGGTAAATAGAAGAGGAAAGGAAAGTAAGACCAGTGAAGCTACAGCCTTGCTGTGTATTTGAGCACATTAAGAACCCAGCCTGGTGTGGCAAAGATGTGAAGGTGAAAGGAGTCTCGATGAACATGGTACTGTGAGGTCAAGGTGCTTGGAGGATGGAGGACAGGTTCAGAGAACCCTCTGAGCATGACAAAAACAATAAGCATGTGTTCAAGTCTTCAGGGAAAGGACAAATAGTCAAGAGGATGTTAAACAAGGGCAAGTGATAGCTGTGATAATTTGACAATGGTGGTTTTAAAAGGGGATGAACTTCAAGCATGGAAACAGAGATGATAATAACAACCAATATATAACCTGCCAGAAACTACGCGCTTTATACGTATCATCACATTTAGCCTTCACAATCCTACAAGATATATACTCCTCTTACTGAGATAGCGAGGGAGGCCCCAAGAGGTTAAGTGCTTTGCCCCAGGGCACAGAGTTTGTTAATGGTGGAGCCAGGATTTGCACCCAGTCTGACTCTAGAGCCTTCAACTTCATCCACAGCCATATTGATGTCTCAACATAAAAAATCTGGGGAAAACATGAGAACTGCATGCTCTACTGATTAAGGAAATGGCTTACTCTCTAATGAGAGTCATGAGCTGCCAGGCTTTTGCTGAAGACTGAAAATAAAAATGCAGAGGATAAGAGGAATTTGATAAGATAAAGTTATTAGGTCATTAAATATGAAATGTCCAATTTTGAATCAAAAGTGTAGCTTATTATATCTCAAACAAGAAGTACAATTAATCTAAGTATGCGCCTGAACTATCCACACAGTTTTGCCATCTTAATGGTAGCTTATTTATGTCAGCAGTGAAGAAGCCTGGAGAGCGGGTGGCGATGAAATTGTGAATTGCGTTTTCCACAGCTTGTTGAGAATTGAATATTTTTCCTTGCAAGAAGTGGTCCAAAGCCTGAAAGAAGTGGTAGTCAGTTGGTGCAAAGTCTGGTGAATATGGTGGATTACAGAGGGCTTCCAAGTCCAGCTTCTGTAGTTTGAGCAACATTGTGCGACATGTGGCCGAGTATTGTCTTGCAAGAGGATTGGCCTGTCTCTATTGACCAATCTCAGTTGCTTAATCACAGGCATCATCATTTCATGCAATTTGTTGCAATAGACATCCACTGTAATTGATTGACCACATTTCATGAAGTTGTGGATAATACCAGTGCTGGACCACCAGACACCATTAGCTTTTTTGGTTGAATATTTGTTTGGGACTGTGTTTAGGTATTTCATCTTTATCCATCCTGTGCTGAATGCTTGAGATTGTCCAAAAGAGTCTACTTTTCATCACACAAAACAATACAGTGTGGAAATGGTTCACCTTTATGTCATGACAGCAAAGAAAGTCAAGCTTCAAGATGAATTCTCTTCTGACGCTCATCTAATTCATGCAGAACCCATCTATCCAGCTTATTTACCTTCCCAATTTGTTTCAAATGGTCCAATATTGTTGGAATAGCAACATCAGACTTTGATGCTAATTCACACATAGATTGAGATGGATTTGCTTTCACTGCAGCTTTCAGCTCATTATTATCCACCTTGGTCTCAGGTCACCCACGTGGCTCATTTTCAAGATTAAAACCACCAGAATGGAACTTCTCAAACCATTGCTGTACTAAGCATTCACTAGCCATGTCCTAACCCAAACACTTCATTGATACTTTGAGCTGCCAACACTGCATTAGTTCCACAACAGAACTCATATGCGAAAATAACGTGAATTTTTGACGTAGCCATGGTTTCACAAAAATTGCTCTAAAAAAAATTTGAAAGATAATCACAGCCAAAATGTGCATTTTAGAGACGGAAGATGTCCCTTCACAATCAAAATAAAAGAAGAAGTGTCAAAGTGCAATGTTAGAGATATCTACCATCAAATTTAGTACTTAAGGAAATTTGACATTTCATACTTAATAACCTAAATATGTGGGGGTTCCTCATCTTTCCTCTGATCTTTGAGGAGAGCAAGGACAAAAGCCACATGGGTGAATTCTTACAAGACAAGTCATCAGAAAGAAGTATTATACTCCCCACAGGGACTTTAATATGACACAAAGAAAATGTGGGGGCTTTGAGCATCATAAGAGGAAATAGCTTAGGCTATATGTCTACTTTGGGGGAAGGGTGATGAAAATTGTCGGGATCAAGGGAGAGGGATTAAGCTAGAATGACCACAAAGTTTTCAGTCCAAACTAAGGCACTTTTGAGAGTGGAAAGGGGTCCTGGTAATGATTATGATGAGCCAACAGCTACAAAGCCCTGGACATTTGCTCACCCTTGCTAAAGACCCCTTTGGTCACCTCTTGCTGTTGCCACTGTCTGTTTAAATAAGAGAGTGAAACCCATCCTGCAGCTTTGACATGCTAGAGAATCCAAGAGGGCAGGAGCTTTGATAAAGTGAGTGTGGACAAAGTGCTTGGACCCTGTTAAAGAGAAAAGATTCAAATTCCTGTTTGAACAATTTTTTTTTAATGCAAAACCACTTCAGAGCAGGACTAGTGGGTTATGGTTTATGATTTTGTACATAAAAGAAAATCCACACAATACATGTAGACATAATCAGAGTGAGGCTGGTAGAGGCTGAGGGGATGAAGTTCATGTTAGAACAAGAATGAGAAAATGGAAGGGCATGGGAGGACCTGAAGAAGGGAAGAGAATGAGCAGCTTAAGTTGTAAGAAACAGACTCAGGTTTCCCCTGCAGTAGGTTTTCTTGTCAGAGACACGTTGAAATAAGAATTATGAAACCAATCACCAAGGAATCAATGCTTACAAAAACTTATAAACAGTATACCTTAACATAGAGGAAAACATAATTCAGAGACTGAAATCTTGTTTAGAACCTGACATGACTCTAGACACTGGGTTCTTTCCTGTCCCTGAGCAGCAGGGCTCCTCGTTTCCCTCTCAGGCATGATTGTAACTCCGCTACCCTCTCTGCCTCTGCTCCTTTCTATAAGACACTGGCTTCTGCTTTTCCTACCAAGGACTCCCTTCTTCTATGGGTCTGGCATTCGGTCTTCCCAAGGCAAAGGATATGATTTTCATTCACCCACTATCCAGTAAAGAATTGCTGCTCAGAATAGTATTTGTGTCTGAAAACCTCTATGCTTCTGGTTAGCCAGCAGACTAGCTGCTGTTTACTTAGGTCAAATGCTTGCCTGTTGTCCAGAAGCTATGATCAGGGTCACGGGAACACAGCAAATAGAATGTGGTTACCCATGGTGCTGGGATACCACAGTCTCCTAGGTGCCCTACCACCCCTCCAGATGCTCCTCTGCCTAGACATTAAACGTTGGATTTCCCTGAGGCTGAGGCTAAGGCCTTTTTCTTGTCTTCCACTATGTTTCTCCTTACATAATCTCTACCATCACTTCAGTTCACCTACACAGGCCAACAATTTCCAAATGTGTATCTCTTGCCTAGATCTCTCTTTTGAACTCCAGGTCTGATATCTAATTGCCACCTTGACATTTCCACTTTTATGTCTTTGAGGCATCTCAAACACAATGTGTTCTGAATTTAACTTGTGCTCTTCTGTCTCAAACATATCGGTCTTCCAGTATACCCTTCCTTGGTGAATGATACTGCTGCACATTTAGTTGCAAAAGGCATAAACTCAGGAGCCATCGTTGACCTATCCTTCTGCCTCAATCCCATTTTCAATCAACCTCCTCACTGTCAATTTCACTTCCTCAACATCTCTTAAACCATTCACTTCTCACATCTTTGCAGCTACCACCCTAGTTCACACTATCACCACCACTCTCCTAGACTGCTGCAGGGGCCCTCACATTGTTCCATGTCATCTACTCTGGCCCTTTTTCAGTTTGTTCCCAACACCATAGTCACAGTGAGCTTTACAGAAGATGGCTCTTAGCATGTCACCTCCCCCCCACTTAGAACCATTTAATGATTTCCTATTATTCTTGGAATTGTGAATGGCATCTTTAATGTGACCCTGCATGTCTAGTCTAGTCCCATCCACCTCATCACCTTCATTTTGCATAATATTTCTTTGTTCCAGCCACATTAGCCTCATTTCAGACCCCTGAGTATGCCAGGTTCCTTCCTACCCCAAGTCCTTTCAATGAGCTGATCCCTTGCATGAAAAGCTCTATACTGCCTCTTCCTCTGTATAACTTCTACTCAGTCTTCAGGACTCAGCTTTTCCTGATCCCTGCCCATGTCAGGATCCTTCCCTATATACTTTCAAAAGTCTGTATTTCTGTCTTTTGAAAGGATATATTAATGATGTGATTATTACATTTTTAATATTTTTCCACATCCCCCAAACTCTAATATTCATATTAACTATGGTCATATCTCTTTACATGTGCTATCATATCCCCAGAACCTGGTATCTAGTATATGCTGAAGAATATGTTTTGAATGGATGGATAGATGACCAAATTCTTTTTTTTTTTTTTTAATTGGGGGAAAACTACAAAGCATTTACAGTACCATGTTTACAGTCACAATTTGTAGTGAGCTGATTTCCCAAGATATATTACCACTCAAGTTGACTTATCTTGTTACATTCAAAAACCTACTCTG